>CABHPR010157604.1:0-10461 GCA_902168415.1 Peromyscus melanophrys | reverse complement strand
AGAGAGAGAGAGAGAGAGAGAGAGAGAGAGAGAGAGAGAGAGAGAGAGAGAGAGAGAGAGAGAACATTCTTCTAAAATATAGATTCTATAGAAAAATAAGATTAAACCCTGGACAAATATAACACATAAATATCGCAGAGTGACTTGCTTCATCACAAAATTATTTCAATTAAAATATCAATTGTCTCTTATGAATAAATCTGCTATGAAAATAGTTGAGCAAGTGTCCTTGTGGTATGACTGAGCATCCTTTGGGTATATGCCCAAGAGTGGTATATCTGGGTCTTGATGTAGATCAACTTCCAATTTTCTGAGAAACTGCTATATTGATTTCCAAAGTGGTTATACAAGTTTGCACTCCCACCAGCAATGGAGGGGTGTTCACCTTGCTCCACATTCTCTCTAGCATAAGCTGTCACTTGTTTTTTTTTTTTTTAATCTTAGCCATTCTGACAGGTGTAAGACGGAATCTGAATCATTTTAATTTGCATTTCTCTGATGGCTAAGATGCTGAACAATTTTTTAAGTGCTTCTTGGCCTTTTGAGATTCTTCTGTTGAGAATTCTGTGTTTAGATCTGTACCCCATTTTTAATGGGATTATTTGTTTCTTTGATGTCTAGCTTCTTGAGTTCTTTATATATTTTGCAAATGAGCCCTGTGTTGGATGTGGGATGGTGGCAATCTTTTCCCATTCTGTAGGCTGCCAAACCTGGAAATAACTTATGATGTCCCTCAATCAAAGAATGGACAAAGCAAATGTGGTACATTTCCACAATGGAGTATTACTCAATTGGTATAAACAATGACATCATTAAATTTTAAGGCAAATGGATGGAACTAGAAAAAAATCATCTTGAGTGGGGTAACTCAGACCAAGAAAGACAAACAGGTTATGTACTCACTCATAAGTGGATATTAACTGTAAAGTAAAGGCTAACCATGCTACAATCCACAGACCCAGAAAAACTAGGTAATAAGGAGGCCTCAAGGGGGAATACTTGGATCTCCCTGAGAAGAAGAAATATAAGGGATCTCATGGGTAGACTGGGGGCTGGTGGGGATGGGAACATGAGGAATCAGGTTGAGGGGATGGGTGGAGGGGGAGAGTACTGAAAGAGATGACTGGAAAGGAGGGTCATTTCTGGGTGAGGTAGAAACCTGGTGCAAGGGAAACTTCAAGGAATCTACAAAGATGACCCTAGCTAAGTCTCCAAGTAATAGAAGATATGTCACCTGAACTGGCCATCTCCTTGACCAGGCAAGACTTACAGTGAAAGGACTGGGGCACCAACCCACCCATATAACGTATGAGGTATAGTCTGTCCTGCCTATGGGATGTGCTAGGATAAGGGTGACACAGAAATTATGGAAGTGGCCAAGCAATGATTGATCCAGCTTGAGAGTGAGCTGACCCCTGACAATGCCTGGAGTACCAGGACCCAGAGGCTAGATGGCCCAGAGGCCTAGGATAGAACCAAACACAATTGGAGAAAAAAAAGTCAATAATGGTGCCTAAAGGTATTCTGCTATACTCATAGATTGGTGGCTACCCCAAATTTCATCAGAGAGCCTTCATTCAGTAACTGATGGAAACAGGTGCAGAGACCCATAGCCAAACATTAGGCTGAGCTCAGGGAATCCTGCTGAAGAGAGGGAAGAAGACTGGTAGGAGCCAGAGGTCAAGGACATCATCTGAAAGCCCACAAATTGACTGGCCTGAGCTCATGGGAGCTCACAGAGTCTAAGCCAACAACTATGGAGCCTGCATGGGTCCAATTTAGGCCCACTACATAAATATATGTGACAATTGTGTAGCTTGGTCTACTTGTGGGACCTAACAACAGGAACCGGGGATACCCCTAATGCTTTGGCTGGCTTTTAGGAACCTATTCCTCATACAGGGTTGCTTTGTTAAGCCTTAGTAAGAGGGGAGGTGCTTAGTCTTACAGCAACTTGATATGCCATGTTTTGTTGACATGTGGGAGTCTTACCCTTTTCTAAACTGAAACATAGGAGTGGATTGTGGGGGAGGGGAGTGAGGGAGCAGAGGAGAGGTGAGGGGATGGAATGGCAAAAGAGGAGGAAGGGCAAACTTCTGTCTAGATGTAAAATAAATAAATTAATATAATTTAAATATTATATTAGTTGTTTCACCATGTTATTGTTGACTAAATTCCAGATGGGTTTCCTATAAACAAAACACCAAACACTCAAGGGTCAGATTATACTTTAGCTAGAATAGACAATAAGAAACTTTATCCTACTTACTTATCCTCTACAACTCGAGCAAAGACTGGAAGAGTGATTTGTTTGTTTGGGATGTTGATTTTTATCAGGTTAATGGTAAAGGAAAAAGGGGAAAATACAATTTAAAAAAATCTTTTTTTTCTTTATTAAGAAATTTTCTACTCACTCCTCATGCTATCCACAGAACCCACCTCCTCCCTCCTCCCACCCCCCAGCCCTCTTTCCCAAGCCACCCTGCATCCCCACATACTCCAAATCGAGGTCTCCCATAGGGAGTCAACAGAGCCCAGCACACTGAGCTTAGGCAGGTCCAAGCCCCTTCCCACTGCACCAAGGCTGTGCAAGGTGCCACATTACAGGCACCAGATTCCCAGAACCCTGCCCATGCACCAGGGACAGTTTCCGATCCCCCTGCCTGGATGCCCCCCAAACAGTTCAAGCCAAACAACCATCTTCCGTGTCCAGAGGGCCTAGTCCAGTCCCATGGGGGCTCCACAGCCAACAGTCCATAGTTCAAGGGTTTCCACTAGTGTGGTCCGTCATCTCTGCACATCCTGCCATCATGATCTCGATGTCCCTCATCTGCAGTATCTCTCCTCTCTCTCATCAATTGGATTCCCGGAACTCAGCCTGGTGCCTGGCCGTGGATCTCTATATCTGCCTCCTTCTGTCACTGGACAAAGGCTCTATGATGACAGCTAGGTTATTTGCTAGGCTGGTCACCAGAGTAGACCGGTCCAAGCACCCTCTGGACCACTGCCAGCAGACCAAGGTGGGATAAACCTTGTGGATTCCTGAGAGCCTCCCCAGCACCCTGCCTCTTCCTATTCCCATGATGTCCTCATCTATCATGGTATCTTCCTCCCTGCCCTCCCACTCTGTCCCTGTTCCAGCTTGACCCTCCCATTCCCTATGCTCTACTATGTTCATATCAGCGTTATTTGTAATAGCAAGAACCTGGAAACAACCTAGATGCCCCTCAACTGAAGAATGGATAAAGAAAATATGGCACATATACACAATGGAGTACTATACTCAGCGGTAAAAAACAATGATATCATGAAATTTGCAGGCAAATGGATGGATCTAGAAAATATCATCTTGAGTGAGGTAACCCAGACTAGAAGGACAAACATAGTATGTCCTCACTCATAAGTGGATACTATGAGTGAGGGAAAGGATGGCCAGACTGCAACCCACAACTCCAGAGAGGCTAGCTAACAGGGAAAGACCCTAGGAGGGACACATGGATGGCCCTGCGAAGGAGAAGTGGATGAGATCTACATAAGTGGACTGGGTGTGTGGGGCGTGGCAAAGGGCAAGGAGTGGGGGATCAAAAAAAATCTTAGGAGAAACAGATAAAACATGCCATCAATGTGTAGTAACCATGTTTCCCCGATGTTTTAGTAGTACAGATGTAGGCCTCTGTACTCTGATGTCAGTACCAGTTCAGATTTTCATCCAGTTATACACCCTTCCTTCAACTTATCTACTGATACCAGTATCCAACCACAGTTCCATACCTAATCCACATGACCAATAGAAAACTCATTATATTTTAAGTTTTTATAGAGATCAACAAAATTTAGTAACAGATTTACTACAGTACAATTAGCAAGTAGTGGTACAGCCATGTTGGTTCATGATTAGCTGCTCTATCATATTGTGAATAGCCTTTATTTTGCTTACAGCCTGCGTTTGATTCCAAAGGACTATAATACCAAGCTTTGCCTGCTGTTGTTCACATCATAACCATAAATTACAAATATGGTGATAATATTAAATGTAGAAACAAGATGATAATAAGCAAAACAAAAGATAATAACATTTTAAAACTTGAAACTCTGAATAGAACATGAATATTGTATGAGTATTTGGAATTATCTAATATAATGAATACTTGAAGGACTTCAGCTCTAACACATAAAGAGATGAGAAGTTGTCATACCATCTACCAATAAGAAAATAATGAACAAGGTGAAAGTTAACAACTTTTAGAATATAAGGATGCAAACAAGAAGAAACAGATATTTTCTGCTAATTTTTATAAAAGTACCAATCTAGAATAATATATCCAGGAATCCTAAAAATCAGAAATAAGGACTTTCAAACAAAGCAGGAAGTCCTCATTACTAGCTTACTGCAGAGTAGACAATGTATTTTGTTTCATATTTTTACATAGCTCAAAAATAAACATTTTTATGGAGAAACAAGAGTGAGAAGATGAACAAATAAAGGAAAAATTAGATTTTCCACACTTTAAAACGGCATATGCGTATGTGCAAAGTAGTAATAGCAACAATGAATTGTATGATTATACCATACAGTTTATAGGCTATGGATAAGTGACAGTAAAGTCATGGATTACGAATGCAGAAATGGACAAACTTTGTTTAGAGCTATCCAAAAAGCAGTGTAAGTATCACTGGAAAGTGGACTTAGATTGGCTGTAAATATGTATTCAAATGCCCAGGTAACCACAAAGATTGACTTACATATGAAAAATACATGTTTTTGGACTGATTAACAACTTATATATTTATTTGCTTAATTTCAGTCTTAGGTAAGGTAGGAAGCATATCCTAGGGACTAGAAGTGTGTAACAGAGTGGTAAAATATGTGCTTAATTTGAAGAAGATCCTGGTTTAGCACCACAAAACAAACCATAAAGCATATTCCAGAGCATGGCCATGGGAGTACTGAAGTCACTTCTGAAATCAATTAATAGGGATCCTTGTGGTTGGGGAGTTGGTTCAGTCAGTAAAGCTATATATAGAAGCATGTGAAAAACAGGGTACAGCAACATACTCTATAATCTTAGTACTGGGGAGGCTGAAAGAGAAGCATCTCTTGGACTTGCTGGCCAGCTAGCTAGTCTAGCCAAATAAGCAAGCTCCAGTCTCAGTAAGGGCTGTCTAAAAAAATGAGGTGGGCAATGATTAAAAAAAATAAGAAAGAAAGAAAAAAAGAAAAAGAAAAATACCTGACTTTGACATCTGGCCTCCATATGCACATGCAAACATGTAAACATGTGCAAAAGCGTATGCATACACTTCTGGACCAGAGACCACATTGGCGACCAGAATTCCAGAGAGGCTACTAACCCAGGGACTTCCTTCACTCTCTTGGTACCTCACCCTGGACACTGTCCCCAATACCCCCTCACCTCTTCATCACCAAGTACCAGCCCCCAACTCAGATGGAAACTCCCTGCTGGACAAGAGGCTAAGCAGGCTGCCAGAACTCCAGGCCACACAGACCAGAAAACTAGAGAGAGAACAGAAATGAAGGAACAAAACACCCATCCAACAAAGACACACTCAGAAATTGGCACCAAGACCTATAATCACCCCAAACACAGATACCTAGACATTAGCCTAAGAACACAATCAACAACAGCAAGGACAATATGATACCATGGGAACCCAGCTATCCTACTACACCAAGCCCTGAAAATTCCAGAACAACCAAAGAACAAGAAAGAGACCTTAAAACCAACTTACAAAGATGACACCAAAGGAAGAAATGAACAAATCCCTTAAAGAAAGCCATGGAAAGACAAACAAATCATTGAAGGAAATGACCTGAAAATGGAAATAGAAGCAATAAAGAAAACATGAAATGAGGGAATTCCGGAAGAATACAAAAGATGGAAGAGAGAATCTCAGGCCTTGAAGACAACTATAGAAGAAATAGATGCATTGGTTAAAGAACATGTTAAATCTAAAAAATTCCTGACCCCCCAAAAAAAAATCCAGGAAATTTGGGACACTATGAAAAGACAAAACTAAAGAAAATATTGTTAACAAGATCATAGAAAAAATTTCCATAATGTAAAGAAGGTTATGTCCTATTTTTGCCTAGCTTTTACAAGGAAGCAGACTTGGTTGGTTGAGTCTACTTTTCCATATAAAAGGTAAAAAATATTAAATTCAAAATCATTTACAAAAATAAAGCACAGTGTCATGGCCCTGAGGCAGACAGAACCTGAGCTGATGTCTGAGACTTTTGTCACCATCAAAGGCAGAGCAGATGCCTGGGATCTGGGCCCATACCTGGAGACATGTGGAGGTTTGAGGTCCATGCTGCCATTGGGTCTATGCTGATCTAAGTGACCTGCATGCCAAGAAGGACCATAGTGACATCTGAGCCTAGGCTGCTGCCAAGGACCATGTCAGGGTCCATGGTCCACTCGCAGCAGGAGTGTGTATTGATGTCCATGGACCACCAACTAGGGCCAGGTTAGTGTCTGAGGTTGAGCCTCTCCTAGGACCATGCAGATCTGATTAGCCCAGGGCCATGGTATCATCCAGGTCTGGGCTGATGCCAAGGGCCATGTCTGGGTCCATAGCCCTGACACAGTGACAATCTGCGTTGATGTCTGTGGCCCACCGAAAACAGTGAGGATAGGGTTGCACAGAGTTTTCACTGTCTCTCACTGGCTGCAGCACTAGGGAGAACTGGCTCTGTCCCTCACCAACTGCACTACTCTGGAGAGTGGCCCCAGTACCTCTGCAGGGAAGCACAGTAGAGTTTCCCTGATAGGAGTGGGGGGTGAGGGAGTGCTGTTGAGCAGGCCCTGAATATGTGAGAATGAGAGAGCTGGCCTCTTGGTCTGTCACATGGTGTCATGGGCAAGGGAGAGATATCCTACCCCTTTCTCCTCACCCCTCACCACCTAGCATTCTAGGCAGGAAAAACTGGTCTCATGGTCAGAAGAGTAGAAGAGCTGATCCTGCATCTCACAGGCTACAGTACTTGGGAGAGTGGGCCCTGCACCTAGTCAGGGCAGCAGAGTAGAGCTGACCCTGGGGATGGATGCCTAGGTGATCTAGCACTGTGAATGCTCATGGAAGATCTAGCCCTGCCCTTTATCTACCAGATGGTAGAGTGAAAGAGGGAGAGATGACCTTCCCCCTCCCCTACCCCTTCTGACCTGAGATGGATGGAAGAGCTGGCCCTGAGGTCATGAGAGTGGGAGAAATGGTACCCCCCCAATGACCACCACCAACAGGAAGCAGCACTAAGGAGGCCATACACCTCACCTGGGCAGAACAATAAAACTGACCTAGTTGGTGAGCAGGGCCTGAGGGTGTGAGATCAGGAAAGCTGTTCCCACTCCATCTCTGGAATGTCATGAGATGGCAAGGCTAAGGGAAATATGCCCTCCCCCTATCCCTTGCCACCTACAACAGGTAGGAGAGCCAATCTTCAGGCATGAGAAAGGAAGAGCTGGCCATGCCCTTCATCAAGTGTAGCAATCCAGACAACAGGTCCTATACTTCGTCTGGGAAAAACAGTAGATCTGGCCCTGGTGGTGTGAGTGCAGTGAGCTGGACCCAAGGGTGTGAGAGCAGGAGAACTGGCCAATATCTGGCGCCCAACGTGGGGCACGAACCCACGACCCTGAGATTAAGAGTCTCATGCTCTACCGACTGAGCTAGCCGGGATATTGGCGAAATTACTAAGGCCACTCCACGTAGTTAAAAGGAGATTTATTTAAAGGCGTAACTCACAAATGAAGGGATAGGTAGATGATGGGTTCTGGAAGAGACGCAGCGCAGTCCGGCGGTGTTCTCTGGAGAACTTTCCTCGGTCTACCTCTCGCGTCCCGGTCCAGGAAACAAGAGAGCGCCGCGCATCCCAATCTCAGGTCTTCAGCCCTCCCTTGGCCCCGCCTTGTAGGCGTGATAGTTACGGAAGCCTCAATGGGGGTTGGAACTTCCAGACCAAAGCTGGAATGGCTACCCACTACAGAAAATATCTCTGTATTGATTTATATTAAAGCTGAAATCTGAACATTAAGAGAACACTAGCCATGAATAAAGGTAAGAAAAGGTCATTTCAGACCAAATAAGCAACATGTTCCAAGGCTCTGTGAAGGAAGTTGGCAAATCAGAAAATGAATGGTGAGGAGGTTGGAGAGCTGTGACTGAGGCAGTAAGAAGAGACAAGATCTGAAGCAAAGAGCAAGCAGAGTTCTTCAAGATTAGCCAGGCCTAAACTGCCTCAGCACACTAACCACATGATTTCTCTTCAAACACTATTATCGTTAAAGAACATGAATGATCTTAAAATTAGTCAAACACTCAATAAGAACTGCAAGCTACTTAGGAAAGAGCAGGGAAGAATAACTAAGCACATAATGCCTCCCTCAGAAGCCAGCATAAGATCCCTTGGACAGACCTTCTCAGGGACAACTGTTGTCTCAGTTTCTTTTCCTAATGCTGGGATCAAATACTCAAGCAAAGGCGATTTAAGGAAGAAGTAGCTTTTTCAGCTCATAGTTCAAGTTACTGTCCATAACTGGAGGATAGTCAAGGCAGCAGAGGCCAGAAGCAGCTGTCATATGGCATCTACTATCAGGAAACAGAGGTAAATATCTGCATGCAAGTGCTCAACTTGCTTTTCTCCATCTCTACAGTCCTGGATTCCCACAGTTAGAGTGGTTGTTCCCATATCAATAACACAGTCCAGATAATCCTTCATAGATATTCTTATAGGCTAGCCTTAAACTAAATAGTCCTTCACCAGGGTGTCTTGAGGCTTGCTTATATATTTTAGATTCTGTTCTAGTTGACAACACTTACCACCACAAGTGAGATAAAGCACATCCCAGGGAAGGTTTGCCTCCAAACATTTGTGTTCATTTCTTTAGAACACCCCACTTAGTACATTGATAGCATAATTTTGCATCTTTTAGCAGAGCACACAGGAATTTGCCTTCCCATTAATATTGTTGTTGGGGTGAAATATTATTCCCAGCTATTCTTTTTGAGTCATTATTCTGGATATTTACTTTTAAAGTAACAGGAACTCAAAATTGTTTGCTTTTGCTTTCTTGTTATGGACATCAGTCATATATAAGCAGAAATAAAATTCTCTCTCTCTCACTCCCACAATCCCTCCCTCTCTCTCTCACAAACACACACATACACATACTCACACATGCCCAGGCACATCACATGCTTTCTCTCTCTCTCTCTCTCTCTCTCTCTCTCTCTCTCTCTCTCTCTCTTCCTCTCTCTCTCTCTTTCACATACACACACACACACATTCATTGACATCACAGATCATGAAATTATGCTTGACAAGTTTTATGCCACTGAACCCAAGCCTTGAGAAATACTAGTTAATGATTCATTTTTGAACCCCACTCTATGAAATTATACCACAACATTCTCTAAAATGCCTTGTTTCTACTTTTCTAATGTTTGGAAGCTTTGGTACCCAATTCAGTATTCTCTCATAATATCATTTTTATCTCAATTTCTAACATTTTTACTTCTACAATTGACAATCCTTACTAGAACCAAAGATACTGAGGAGACTGATCAATTTTCCTAATTTCTTACAGGTGTTCTAAATGATGGAATTTTCAGCAAAACAACTGAAAAATATTTACTGTGTACCATGAATTCATCTGAACTGCCAATAGACTGCCAAATGACACCAGGAGCACTAAGCTGCCTGTCCTAAGGTAGCACTAAGCTACCATTTCTTCCTGTCAGTATAACAATTTCTGTTAGCTGAACATGGGCCTTAGATGTTACTCACACTATAAACCAACACAACAATGTGTATCTCTTTAACTACATCTATAATGTTTTCATGCTCTGACTGATGGATTTATATAGAGATGCCTTTTTTTTTGGGGGGGGGGGTGTTTTGTTTTTCGAGACAGGGTTTCTCTGTGTAGTTTCGGTGCCTATCCTAGATCTTGCTCTGTAGACAAGGCTGGCCTCAAACTCACAGAGATCCGTCTGGCTCTACCTCCTGAGTGCTGGGATTAAATGCATGTGCCACTGTCACCCGGCCTAGAGATGACATTTTTATTAATCTATTTCTTTAGGGTTTGATTTCTAAAACACAGTCTATGTTTCTACTGAATCCCATGCTAATAAGTATTGGTGATGCTATCTGAGACTGTCCTATGTTAATTCTCTAGGCTGTTTTTGAACCTTTTTCCTGCTGTTCTCCACTAGGACTCATCATATAGAAAGGCATTTTTCTTCTGTGCCTTCCAACTTCTGGTCTTCTCAACTTGTCTATGAAGCATTTTTTATTGCTACTTTAAATTTCAACTAGAAGGCTGATTAATTGGATAATCAAGTAGTCTACAAATCTCTAATCTTGCAATTTTTGAATGCTATCTCTATTCATTCTAGAATATCACTTTCTGACATGGGCCATGGTTTGTAGACTACAGACAG
>CABHPR010157603.1:27569-47157 GCA_902168415.1 Peromyscus melanophrys | reverse complement strand
TGTGTGTGTGTGTGTGTGTGTGTGTGTGTGTGTGTGTGTGTGTGTGTAAGATTAGTGAAGGGCATTCACTTCCCATTGTGGAAGATTAGGTTTTACACAGTGTAGCCACTCTAGCATTTCAATTTCCCTGAGCCTTAAAGTCCCTTCATCAGTACTAAGCCAATGGGTATCAGACATCTCCAACTTCTTTTCAGTAGGCCATATTTTTACAAATGGTTCAGCCAACCATTCAAACTTACTTTTTGAACTAAGTAAGCTTTCATATTAAACTTAGAATTTCCACTCAGTGGGCCCATATCGATAAAAGTCTGATTCAGTTTTATGTTACTTCCACCAATATCCCACACCCTAAAAATCCATTCCCGCACATATTCCCAGACTTCTGCTTAAATGAATCACCAAACTCATTAAGTGCTTTAGTAGTATAGGACACCTCCTCAGGGACTCCACTTTCTACTTTCCATGTAGGAGCATGCTTTGCCTTGAGTTTGATTATAGGTGGGCCCTGAGGGACATCAGTATTGTCTTGCCTGTCATTTCCTCAGCCAAAGGTGAAAAGGGCACTATTTTAAGGGGTGGAGCTGAGGTACAACTTCCTCAGGTGAGATAAACCCTTAGGGAATCTGAGGGTTCAAAGTTCTCAGCTTCAGTAGTATCCTCCCACACATCCCCATCCCAAGTTATAGGATCCCATTCTTTACCAATTGTTAGTAATTGCTAGCCCTTACTATTGTTATAACAACTGACACCTTCCAAGGCTGGGGCTTGAATTTTTGTTGTAATTCAGCCAACCTTATAATGAGGGCTTCTGTTTGATTTTCTGCAACTTGGGCACGGTGGTTGCTGGAGAGAAGACTCTCTTCCAGGGCACACTTAGAAGCCTTTAGACTGTTAGGGTGCATGTGGAACCGGTCACTTTTACCACTTTGTTCACCCCTATCCTTTATCACCTTATCCAGAGATGCTAAGAGCAACCAACCACAATCATCATTTCCCTTATTTCCCCAAACTGCCAAAGGTTTCATACCCAGAGTCAACAAATCCATTACCACCTACGGTTGGTGTGTCAGGATAATCAAATGCATTTATCTCCTCAAGTTTGTTAAAATAGTTCACACGTGGGTTTTTAGTACAATCCAAGCTCTCAGGAGAGGCTTTAGTAAGTGGAGAGGTTTTGGTAATGTGGGTGTTGGCAAATTGAAAAACCTGTTTCAGATACTTAAAAGATTCATCCTTATACTTCTGTTGTCCTCGAACCATTTCTGGTATCAAAATCTGTATTAGTCAGGGTTACTCTAGACTCTAGTGTGTAAAGCGGATTTATTAGAATGACTTACAGGCTGCAGTCAAGCTAATTCAACAATAGCTGTGTTCTGGCTGCAAACAAAAATTCCAAGAATCCCGTAGTTGTTCGGTCCACAGGGTTGGATGTCTCAGCTGGTCTTCAGTATATGATGAAATTGTGAAGAAGTAGGCTCTAATGCCAGTGAAGGAATGGACTTGTAGCAAGGCAAGAACAAGCAGGCAAAGAGCAAAAGCTTCCTTCTTCCATGTCCTTATATAGACTTCCAGCAGAAGGTGGGCTTAGATTAGAGGTGTGTCTTCCTACCTCAAAGATCTGGATTAGAAGTGGATCTTCCTACTTCAAATTAAGCAAAAAAAAATCCCTCACAGGTGTGCCCTCCATTTTTAGGTTTTAGCTAATTCCAGATGCAGTCAAGTTGACAACCAAGAATGGCCATCACAGGTGGTATTTGTTGCCCAATTTACTTGGCCACATGGGCTGTGTTCATAAGAGACCTAACGAAGAGGTTGACTCAGTTAGGTCTTGGGGCTGAAGTTCCTGGTGTGAGATGATATTATAAGGTAGGAAATAGATGAATCATTTGAACAAACTGTTCCTAAAATGCTAAAGCAAGCAAAGGAGGGGCATCGGGAGGACAGCAAAGCAGACAACGAGGAGTCTCCTGGTTATTCAAAATCAAATATGGAAAGACGTGTTGAGATGGAGATCCTAGGGGAAAATATTAGTATTAAGGAAAATGAGGTGCTCTTCACTTCTGAAAATATTTAAGGCCTGAGCAGTAGTTCACAGAATGACAAACAAGGGAATGAGTGACTTAAGACAGGTGTGGTGGTTTGAAGAGGAATGGCCCCCCACAGACTCACAGGTTTGAATGCTTGGCTCATAGGGAGTGGCACTATTAGGAGGTGTGACCTTGTTGGAGTAGGTGTGGCCTTGTTGGAGGAAGTGTGTCACTGTGGGAGGGAGCTTTGAGGTCTCAGATGCTGAAGCTAGGCCTAGTGTGGCTCAGTCTTTTCCTGCTGCCCAAGGATCAAGATATAGACCTCTCAGGGGCTGTAGAGATGTCTCAGGAGTTAAGAGCACCACTAAAGGACCCAGGTTCAATTCCCAGCACCCACATGTCAGCCCACAACTGTCTGTAGCTCCATTTCCAGGGGTCCCAATACCCATATCAAAACACCAATGTACATAAAATAAAAATAAATTTTAAAAAAGATGTAGAATTCTTAGTTTCTTCTCCAGCACCATGTATGTCTGCACACTGCCATATCCTATCATGATGATAATAGACTAAACATCTGAAACTGTAAGCCAGCCCCAATTAAATGTTTTCCTTTTTGAGAGTTGCTTTGTCTCTTCACAGCAATAGAAACCCAGCTAAGACAACAGGGGACGTCTTTATTTGGGAAAAGTCTAAAGAGGGACTCTAGAACAATCAGAACTCTTCTATCTGCTAACAGTGGGGTGGTTATAGGGCTGAAAAGTAATAGTGAGGAAGGTTGTTAAAAGTCTCCTTTTCAGGCCTGCAGTTGCCCATTGGATGAGGTAGCCAATGAGTAGTCAGTTAAAGAATGTCAAGTGATGGATCTAATCCTGTTTGGCCATTATCTGGGGTCCATGGAGCAGGGACAGCAATAATCTAGAGAAATAAATTACTTTAGTACTGGAAATCAGATTACTGTACTTACAGAATTGTTCCAGTTCAATCAAAATTGAGTTTCTTTCCAAAATGGCATGGCCCTGGCTAACATCTTGGACCCATAACTTGCTAAGAAATACAAACTGGCCCCACCAAGACAAGGTGTCATGTCCAGGTACCTCTTTGCCTCTACAGCACCTAAAGATGATGAGCTAAATGGCTCAAGGAAAAATGACTGTGGTTTATAGAGTAGTGGATTAGGAACTGTCTCATTCCACGCTGCTCTACTCAGTATTGCTTTCTTAAGCTTTTATTTGTAATTATGTGTATGTGTTTGTGTGCCTGTGTGGATGTGCACATTTGTTCAGCACCCATAGGTGGCAGATTCCCTGGGACTGCAATTGTGAGTTGCAGTATGTGGGTGCTGGGAACTCACGTCTTTTGCAAGAGCAGTGCTTCTAACTAAGAGCCATCTCTCTATCCCCCAAGCATAGCTTTCTTGAGTACACATTTAATACAAATGATGGGTTCTTTAAAGGCAAGCATTTCTTTTCAGTATTCGCTTAGGCATCCAATACCAGCTGATACTTGGGATGGATAATGGTGAGCCAAGGTACCCTCTATAGTGGGTTTTTTTCCTTTAACATAATACTAACACTTTTGTGTCTTATAGATTTTTTGTTTTGTTTTGTTTTTCCAGACAGGGTTTCTCTGTGTAACAGCTCAGGCTGTCCTGGAACTGTCTTTGTAGACCAGGCTGGCCTTGAACTCACAGAGATCCTCCTGCCTCTGCTTCCCAAGTGCTGGGATTAAAGGCATGTGCCACTACTGCCAGGCCTGTATCTTACAGATTTTAAACCATCTTGCAGAAAAGTAAAATGAGCACCTAAAAGTTTACAATAAGGGACTGGAGAGATGGCTCAGCCTGCTCTTCCAGAAGACCTGGGTTCAGTTCCTAGCACCCACAAGAGCAACTCAGGACTCTCTTGTAATTCAATTCCAGGGGGGCCAAACACCCTCCCACAGATATACATACAGGTAAACACCAATGCACATGAAATCAAAATAATTTTAAAAAGATATAGAAAGTGCAGTAAATTACTGATTTCCAAACTCATGTGTGTCCACCTGTTGCTACATTGATAACAGTAAAGAATTAGTTCTCTTTCTTGGAAACTAAAGCATAACAACTTTTTAAAAAGTTTAAAATAAAAGGGATCTGTGCCAGGCTTTCTTTTGGGGGGCCACCAGCCAGCTCCCAAATCATGACACAGAGACTACTATTAGTTTTGAATGCTCAGCCTAGCTTAGGCTTATTTCTGGCTAGCTTTTTTTAACTTAAATTAACCTGTTTCTCCTTATCTACCTTTTGCCTCAGGACTTTTTACTTTTCATTCTTTCTGTATATATTAATTTCCTGCCGTCTCCATGTTTGACTGGCGGCTGCCTGGCTTATCACGGGAGTGTCCCTCTCTTTCTCCCCATTCTCCTCCTCCTCCTCCTCCTCCTCCTCCTCTTCCTCCTCCTCCTCCTCCTCCTCCTTCTTCTCCTTCTCCTTCTTCTCTCCTTCCTCCCTCAAGCCTAGATCTCTCCTCCTATTTCTTCCCTCTCTCTTCCAGCCCTGCCTATCCCATCTCTACCTAACTATTGGCTGTTCAGCTTTTTATTAGACCAATCAGGTGCCTTAGGCAGGCAAGGTGCAACAAATGTAACACGTCTTTACATAATTAACAAATGCAGCATAAACAAATGTAACACATCTTTACATAATTAACAAATGCAGCATAAACAAATGTAACACATCTTTACATAGTTAAATATTCCACAACAGGGATCTAGAAAGCAGAGGTGGGGATGAGGGTGGGAGTTGAGGTGGAGGTGGGAGTGGTGTGTGGGTAACTGTGGGGGCACTGTCCAAAAGCCATACAATTGTTGAATGAAAATCACAGGGCCAGTGATGAGAGACTTCTTTAGAAGTTGTCAGCTAGCGAGGCCCAAAGGCCACAGGATATGCGGTTATTGTCAATGGTGCTATTTGCGCTCCCAAAAGTCTATGACCAAGACCCTGTTGCTAACGACAACACACGCAGCTGTAGCACACGGGAAGCTGAGCTGAGAAGGAGCTGGAAATCTGCCTCCTTGCTGACAGGCCCACACAGTGCAGAAAGGTGCCATGTGCTCTATGGGAAAGAATTGTTGGCAACAGTACTCCTCAGTATCCACCGTGTGTACTATAACACCAATATGCCAGACAAGCTGTCCCCACTGAAACAGCAGTGGCATGGTTGTTACCAATGGAACAAACTGCATTTAAATCTCCATCTATAGGAAAGAACTCACGGTACTGTAGTTGTAGCAAGAGCCCATGGCTGGGGAGGTGATAGGTTCCAGTGAGGAAGCAATGGCTATCATTTTGTAAAAATGTGAAATGCCTGTCAAAATGCTGACTACAAATTGGTGTTTATATTTTAAAAAAATACCAATTTTCTACCTCTTTCGTGCAGGGAAACTTCTTTGCAATAAGAAGTTACTACAGAGATTCATTACTGGTCAAGCTCTTGAGAAGTGACTGTTGTGGCCTAGTATCCTGATTATCAGCTGTACCCCAATTATCAGTCTACATGAAGGAAAATAATCAGACATCTGTGTCCCCACCTCCAACATTACCTCCAATCAGTGACACCACATGAGGAGGAGCTGGGTATCGTGGCACACACCTTTAATTCCAGCACTCAGGAGCCAGAGGCAGGTGGATCTCTGTGAGTTTCAGACCAGCCTGGTCTATACAGTGAGTTCCAGGACAGCCAGGGTTACATAGTGAGACCCTGTCTTGAAAAAACAAACAAACAGTGAGCACGTAAGAGGCCTGTTGCCTCTCGTGGCTGTTTCCTGCAAACTGAAATCTCTTTCCCTAGGCAGGGGAAGGAGACTTATGAGGCTCATTCTCATGAAACTTAACAAGGCCCAGGAAAGTCAGAAAGTGACAGAGTGCACAAGAAGCCATTGTTAGGGAAAGAAGATTCTGGCTCTGAGAAGCCTGTAGGTTGTGCGAGCAGCAGCAGGATGCAGCTCTCCCGAACCCTCATCTCTGCTGGGGTGGGCTTTGCAGTGATACGGATGAATTTGCATCCCCCGTGCTCCTGTAAATCACCACAGGAAGCTCATGGGTTCACCGAGGTAGACTTGGCTAGGGTTGGTTTGGTTTCCTCTCTATGCCCTATCTGGTTTGAACAGAAGTTTGTAATGTCTCCCCAGGAAGCAACCACACAGTTATTGACATTAGCACCTGTCTCCTACCTCATGACCCCCAAGCGGGGTCACCAACCTCTCCTCATTCTGCTGTGTTAACCACCCCTCCCCCCTCCTCCAAAGCTACTAGAGCAGTGGTTCTCAACCTTCCTAATGCTGTGACCCCCAACCATAAAACTATTTTCGTTGCTACTTCATAACTGTAATCTTGCTACTGTTATGAATCATAATGTAAGTATCTGATATGTGGGATATCTGATATGTGACCCTGTGAAAAGGTCGTTTGACTCCCAAAAGGGGTCAGGACCCACAAGCTGAACTGCTGCACTAAAGCCTCTTTTGGTTACTAAACCTCCACAAACCCAATGTGGATCAGTGGCTTGAACAGTGTTCGCTGGACACATATGAGTTCTGCTGGCATCTGAAATGAGGGTTGCCTTGGCAGACTGGAACTCAAGCCTCTGGAGTCAGAACTGCATACAAGTAGTGTCATGTTTCCATGGAATTGTGAGGTATCAGCTTGTCGGCAAAAGTGGAATACTAGTGTTAGGTGTGAAAACAGAGCAGACATTGGGTGACAGAAAAACAATGTGTGTGAAACGTTCACTTTTGGTCTCCTATGTTTAATACATGTGGTGCTTTGAAAAGAATGGCCCCCATAGGCTCACGTATTTGAATGCTTAGTCACCAGGGAGTGGCACCATTTGAAAGGATTCGAAGAATGAAGAGGTATGGCCTTGTTTGAGGAAGCATGTGGGCTTTGAGGTTTCAAAACCCCATGCCAAGCCCAGAGTCTCTCTCTCTGCCTACAGATCAGAATATCCAAACTCTCACCATGTCTGCCTGCATGCTGCATGCTCCCTGCTGTGCCGATAATGGAGCAACCTCTGAAACTCTAAGCAAGCCTGTGATTAAATGCTTTCTTTCTTTTATAAGAATTGCCTTGGTCATAGGGTCTCTCCACAGCACTCGGATAGTGACTAAAACAATACATAGCACTAAAACCCTCCTTCTGGAGTCATTCCCACGTCAAGTCGCTCACCTCATCATTGGATACTGGTATCTTGTGGCTATCTGTTTATGCTGCAGAATATTACTTTAACTGCGTAAAGGTGCCACTTTTGTTTATGCTACATTTATTTAATTATGTAAAGATGTGTTGCTTTTGTTTCACCTTGCCTGCCTAAGGCGCCTGATTTGTTTAATAAAGAGCCGAATGGCCAATAGCTAGGCAGGAGGAAGGATAGGCGGAGCTAGAAGACAGAGAGAATAAAGAGGAGGAGAAATCTAGGCTTGAGAGAAGAAGCAAGAATGAGAGGAAGAAGGAGAGAAGAAGGGAGATGCCCGGGGCCAGAAGCCAGGGAGACACCAGACAGGCAGACAGACAGAGCGAAGCAGTGAAAGTAAGATATACAGAAGTAAGAAAGTTAATAAGGTAGATGAAGAGAAAAAGGTTAAATTTCAGTTAAAAGAGTGAGCCAGAAATGTGCCTAAGCCAGGGCAAGCATTCAAAACTAGTAATAAGTCTCTGTGTCATGATTTGGGAGCTGGTTGGGGGCCCAAAAGAAAAAGCCTAGTACATGGATACTCATCACTTTCAACCTCATCCAGTATCCTCAAGCCAAAGTTTGTCCTCCACATTGTGCTTCCTTCCAGCAATGAGCAAAGCTTTGGCAATCAGGAGTCTACCTCCACGTCCCATTGATAAAAACAACCCATTGGGCTGGTTGTGGTGGCTCATGCCTTTAATCCCAGCATTCAGGAAGCAGAGACAGGTGGATCTCTGTGAGATGGAGGAGGCCTTCATGTGCCATACAACACAAACTTAATAAACTTGTAAACATGACCTGATCTATAATTAAAATATATGTATCTTGCTTAGTAGTTAAAAAAAAAAAAAGGTTTTCCGAGCAATTTTAAAATAGTTCAACCTTAAAAGGACACTATATCTCTAGAGAAATGGAATTGAGTTAGCTTTAAAGTAGTGACAAAAGCAGAATTACCGGAGAGCTGAAAACTTGGTCATTCCTAGGTCCTTAAGGCTGGAGCCTCAGCACTCAGGGGCGATGGGTGGGTGAGTGGGTGGAGGGTCAGTGAGTGGGTGAGTGGGTGGGTGAGTGAGTGGAGGGTCAGTGGGTGAGTGAGTGGGTGGGTCAGAGGGTGGGTGAGTGGGTGGAGGGTCAGTGGGTGGATGAGGGGGTGGGTGAGTGGGTGGAGGGTCAGTGGGTGGGTGGGTGAGTAGGTGGAGGGTCAGTGAGTGGGTGGGTGAGTGGAGGGTCGGTGGGTGGGTGGAGGGTGTCAGTGGGTGAGTGAGTGGGTGGAGCATCAGTGGGTGGGTGGGTAAGTGGGTGGAGGGTCAGTGTGTGGATGGACAGGCTTCAGCAGTTCCAGTCTGACACAAGAAGCCTAGAAGTTTCCTGAAGTACTGTGCTTCCCTAGCCACAATGAGTTTGGAAACACTAGGTCTGATATCAATGAAGTAAACATCAATCGCCACAGCACACATGAACTAGATAGCAAGAGCAAAAGACAAGTGAGCAGAAGGCGAGATGCTCTTCTTCTGCCACACGCTTTTTATCTGGACCGGCAAGTGCAGCCTACAAGGGGGGTGGGTCTTCCCACATCAATCAAGAAAATCAGAACAGTTCTTCCGGTGAGGGTCCACCCGCAGGTGTTTCTAATTGGCGGCAAGTTGGCATTAAAACCAACCATCACAGACATGCCAGAAAGTAATGTTAGAAAATAAATAGCAAAGAGAGAAAAATAAACATATGCAAAGCAGAAACAATACAAAATCAATAGAAATAAGGTTTAAAGGGGTTAGTCAATGGCCCAGTGGGTAAAAGCACTTTGCAAGCTGAGGACCTGAGTTTGAATCCTTAACACTCATGTAAATCTGGGAATGGCGTCAACCATGGCTTCAATCATGCCCATACACCCAGCACTATGGGGAGTGGAGAGAGGTGAACTGCTGTATTTTGCGGGCTGCCAGATTAATTCGTAGTTGAGTAAGAGACACTTTCTCAAGAGAATAAGTCAGACAGTGATAAAGCAGGTCACCCATTGATACTCTGGCTTCAGTAGGAACATGGACACATGTGCACACACACACAAACATATATACATACAGCACATGGTCTTACATACATACATACATACATACATTTCAAAATGTTTTTTGTTCATGAAAAAGAATAAAAGTACAGACAAAGTGGCCAGAACTAGGCATATGAAAGCAGTGCAAATATTCCAATATTCTCAAAAAGACATTTTTAATTAATCACAATTGTTTGAAAAAAAAAGCATTTATGCATATTGACATGTTACAAGTAAATGTCAGTCCACCACATGAATCTACACAATTTATAATGCAAGTAGAAACATGTACCCAATTTAATGCAAAAGGACATCACCCATTAAACTATAGATTGCTGCTTTGAGAAACCTTACAAAACCATTTCATGATAGTGTACTTTCTACAGCTGTTTTGTTTTTCAAATGTGGGTCTTACCGGTCTCTATTCCATGGGTATAAGCTGTCATCTCATCTCACGCACTCGGCTTATGCTTATTTTGTAAAGCAAACTTTAGAAATAGAAGTCTAGAATTAGCTCCTGGGTTGGAGAGATGGCTCGGTGGTTAAGAGCACTCACTGTGCTAACAAAGGACTTGTGTTCAGTTCCCAGCACCTACACGACTGCTCACAACCATCTGTAACTCCAGTTCCAGAGGTTCCAAGGCCCTCTTCATGGTGGTGCAGGCACTGCACACATGTGGCACATATTCATACATGCAGGCAGAACACTCATACTTGTGAAATAATATAAATAAGTCTACATCTAAAAAAATCTGTATTTAAGGTTATTCTGTGGTAGGATCTTTCGTGTCTGTGAAAGGAACAGTAGTGATGGAGGGCTTTCCAATATTGCCTACATGCAAAGGGTTTCTCTCCAGTGTGACTTTTAAAAAATTGCTATGAATATGGGTCATTTGCCTGCATGAGTAATTTGTCTGTGTACCATGAGCATACAGGGGCCACTGAGACATTAGATCCCTTGGAACTGGAATTAGGACACAATTGTAGGCTTCCATGTGGGTGCTGGGAATTGAACCCAGGTCCTCTGGAAGACCAGCCAGCATTCTTAACTGCTTAGCCATCTCTCTAGTCCCCTCTAGTTGACTTATTTGGAGGAAGCAGGGAAGAAGTGAAGAGTTTCTACATTGCAAACATGCACAGGGTTTTCTGCAGTATAATCTGTGGCATGTCTTTTCCATGATCTGGGACTACAAAGATTTAAACATGACCTGCATTCCTAGGGCTTTTCTCTAGTGTGATTTTGTTCATGGACTTGAAGAAAACTTTTAGTACAAAAGCCATTTCCATGTTATTTTTTTTTTAAATGTTCCCCTCAATTGTGGTTGTTTCAAGTTTGTTTTGTTTTTGTTTTTGTTTTTTTTAAGAAATCAGTAGGAAAAAAAAAGAAATCAGTATGATAGAAGGCTTTCACACATTGGTAGACTTATCTTCAGAGTGAGGTTGCTTATGCGAAAGCAACCCAGTGTAAACATTATGCCAGTGAGAATAAGTAAAGGCTTTGCCATATTGTTTACATGCATAAGGTTTCTATTCAGTGTTGAGTTCTTTCATGCTTTTTAAGGTGGCTAAGAGACCTAAAGCCTTTCCCACATTTCCTACATTCATGGGGTTTCTCTCCACTGTGCATCAGTGCATGATACTGAAGAGAACTTAAATGAGTGAATGTTTTCCCACACTGCTTACATACACAAGGTTTCTCTCCGGTGTGAATCATTTTATGTTTCCGCAAAGCACTGTCAGAACTCAAAACTTTCTCACACTGTGAACACACATACGGGTTATCTCCACTGTGTATCTTTTCATGACTTCGAAAGGTTGTAGAAGAGATAAATCCCTTCCCACATTGTTTGCACTCGTAGGGTTTGACGCCACTGTGGGTTACTTCATGTCTTCTTAACTGATTCAAAGACAAGAAGGCTTTTGCACACTGCTTACACACATAGGGCTTCTCACCAGTGTGAATTCTTTCATGTATTTGTAGGGAACCGAGACGAGTGAAAGCTTTCCCACACTGCTTACAAACATAGGGATTCACACCACTATGAGTTACTTTATGTTTTTGAAATTGAGTCCAAAGCATGAAGGCATTCCCACACTCCTTACATACATAAGGTTTTTCCCCAGTGTGCGTTCGTTCATGTACTTGAAGATAAGTAGAAGTAATGAATCCTTTCCCGCATTGTTTACATACATAGGGTTTCTCTCCAGTGTGGATTCTTGTGTGTCTTTGAAGGGAAGCAGAACGAGAAAAGCTTTTCCCACACTGATTACATGCATAGGGCTTCTCACCAGTGTGGATTATTTTATGCCTTAAAAGAGAATTCAAGCGAGTAAAGGTTTTCCCACATAGTTGACACTTATGGGAACTTGTGCCGGTGTGAATTTTTTCATGTCGTAGAAGAGAACTGGAGTACGCAAAGGTTTTCCCACACTGCTTACACGTATAGGGCTTCTCTCCAGTGTGGATCCTTTCATGTACTTGCAGGGAACTGGGGAAAGGTAAGGCTTTCCCACACTGCTTACATGCAAAGGATTTCTTTGCATGGTAATGATGTTCGTGCCCCTTCAAGGACCTGAGGGAAGTAAAAGTTTTCCCACACTGCTTACATTCATGGTGTTTTTCTTCAGCAGTAGTCCTTTCATGATTTTGACCAAGGCTTACGACTTTGTTAGACTGCTTATTTTTATTAGATTTCTCGGCAGTGTCAGCACTTTCATGCTTCTGAAAAGATGGGGGAGAGCTGGAGGTGTTCTCAGATTCCTTATTATTATTATCCAGCTCCTTTCCACGTTCCTGAACTTCATTTGATTTCTGCCCTGGCCTAGGTTTTAGCTGGACACTTAGAGCTAAATGGCCAATGACTACATTTACAAACCCATTTCTTTTACATATGTGTACTCCTGGATAAAATTTATGGTTCACAGTGCCTTCTGTAGAGAAGCTGAAGATTTCTGCACACTTATGACCTTCTTTACAGTCATGTAGTTTCTCTACCAGTTGACATCTGTAAGAAATGAAAGTGTTTGATTATTAATGATTTACCAGTAGGAATACTGGTTCTATGTACCGTAAGAATCTTGAACATATTTTGACTGAATGCTATGCAGCATGATTTGAGGGTAGCTATAATAAAAAGCAATAGTATAATAAACCAATGAGAAGTTATATTGTTTCCATGCTTGACAAACATTAAATGTGTATTTCACATTTAAATACACATTTCAGTACTCAACATTGTGCACAATTTGATACACAATACTGATAATGAAAATAATGTTGCATTTTGAACTACTTGAATGTTGTGGTAGTTTAAATGAAAATGGCTCCCACTGGCTCATTGGGAGTGGTACCATTAGGTGGTATGGCCTTGTTGGAGTAGGTGTGGCCATGTTGGAGGAAGTGTGTCACTGGGGATGGGTTTTGAGGTTTCAGATGCTCAATCCAGGCCCACTGTGTCACTCTCTCTCTTTCTGCTGCTTGTGAATCCAGATGTAGAACTCTTAGCTACTTCTCCAGCACCTTGTCTGCCTGAATGCCACCATGCTTCCCACCATGATGATAATGGACTAAACCTCTGAACCCGTAAGCCAGACCCAATTAAATGTTTTCCTTTATAAGAGTTGCCAATGTCATGGTATCTCTTCACAGCAATAGAAACCCTAACTAAGACAAATGTCTATATTGAGTTATCTCTTTGTTTTATTTATTTATTTATTTATTTATTTATTTATTTATTTATTTAGATAGGATTTCACTTTGAAGTGCTGACTGGCCTGAAACTCACTAAGTAGACCAGGCTGGTCTCTAGATCAGAGATCCACCTGCCTCTGTCTCCCAAGTGCTGGGATTAAAGGTGTGGCCCCACACCTGCCTATATGTGTTATCTCAATTATTAATTCCAGTCTAAAAGAGTAATCTTATTTTTGTTTCATATGTACCTGATACCCAAGATTGTAGATGAACTGATATTTCATTTTCTATAATGTATATGGTGTAAAATTTGTACATATAAAGTATGATAAAGTATCACAACTGGCATCATGATACTCTAGTTGTTTCCAACACTTGAATATCTGAGATGTTCTTACTAATGATGTGGAACATACTGGCAGTTTTGGAGACAATTTCCTGAGATCAACTCAGATTGAAGCTTGATATATTTGTATCTTTTACATGTAAAATGTCCCATGGCACCATAAACTTTGAGAAAACTGGATTACCTTAGTTTTCTCTCAGAATTTTGGTATTCATTTTCAATCTTTTGGTGTTTCCTTATGTTTCCTAAAATACAGATCAAGACAAATCATTATGGATCATGATATTACAGTAAAAACATTAGTAGTTTCCAACTCAATTCATGGTATAAAGTGACCCCATCTCACATATTTACCCTCTTTCCCTCCCTTTTTTCAGGACAGAGTGTGAACACAGTCTCCCACTACCACAAATTATACAGTCAAGTTTTCTGCATTTGGAGAAAGCACAGGAGTCAGCACATAACAAGTGGAATGGATGAGTCTCACTCTGGGAAGACCACCTTCCTGGCTGTGGTGTCTCCCCTGTCAGGTAAGTATATCCAAATGTTTCTTTGGCCTGTTTCAGTACATGCAGCAGCAATGATGAACTAGAAGCACTTTTGTTTGATTGACTTATTTTGAGATTGATTATGTCTTTACCTATTGACACCATGTTTCTCAATATTTCCTTCATCACATCTTTGTAGAGGTCCTTTTGAGATAGATCCAGCATTGTCCACTCCTCCATGGTGAAGTGCACAGCCACATCCTCAAAGGTCACTGACTCCTAAAAGAGCACACATATATTTCCACAAGGATGAACCTCACAGTACCAGCTATCCAGACTTCATAAGAAGTTATTGTGACACTAACTGTGTTCCACATATGTTCAAGTTGTCTTAGTGTCTTGGTCACCACATTCTTTTTTTTTTTTTCGAGACAGGGTTTCTCTTTGTAGTTTTGGTGCCTGTCCTGGATCTCACTCTGTAGACCAGGCTGGCCTCGAACTCACAGAGATCCACCTGGCTCTGCCTCCCGAGTTCTGGGATTAAAGGCATACGTCACCACTGCCCAGCTGGTCACCACACTCTTACTGTTCATACATACCAAGATTCTCTAATACAGTAATTCTGACAGTAGATTGGAACAGTTGGGTAAAGTAACAGCAGAGTAGGACCATCTTTGCCCTCATAAGCTGTGCTAATTTCTCTTTGTCCTCTGGGTCACTGTGACAACTTTTATAACAAATTCTGATTATCTAATGTCCCAAAGAAAATTCAAGGCAGATCTCTGTGAGTTCGAGGCTAGCCTGGTCTAAAAAGAGAGTTCCAGGACAGACTCCAAAGCTACACAGAAAAACCCTGTCTTGAAAAGCCAGAAAAAAAAAAAGCCTTGTAAAATCACTTTTGCGGGTGACCTTTAATCCCAGACCTCGGGAGGCAGAGCCAGGCGGATCTCTGTGAGTTCAAGGCCAGCCTGGTCTACAGAGTGAGATCCAGGACAGGCAGCAAAACTACACAGAGAAACCCTGTCTCAAAAAAAAAAAAGAAAGAAAGAAAGAAAGAAAGGAAGAAAAAGAAAAAGAAAAAGAAAAAGAAAAAAGAAAAAAGAAAAAAGAAAATCCAATATTAGCTATCCCAAGACTACATATTCTTACAAATGATGAAGGAAAACATTTCATTTCTCTTGGTATCTGGGACCTGTGATTAACAGTGATTCCTCCTTATATAACTATAAAAATGATATAGCTTTCCTAAACAGTTGATGCAAAGCGTATGTGACTTTTATATCATTGTTTTCTCTCAGAATCCATACTACATTTCCATGGTATTACCAGAGAGAAACTATTTGGTTAGACTCTATATTTTCTGAATGTTGAATCTTTCTGGTGTTTTGAATAAGATTGGTCCCCATAGGCTCATATATTTGAATGCTTAGTCATTAGGGAGTGACTGAGAAGGGTTAGAATGATTAGGAGGTAGGGCCTTCTTAGAGTAGATATGGCCTTGTTGGAGGTAGTGTGTCATTGGGGTGGGCTTTGAGGTTTCAAAAGCCCCTGCCAGGCCCAGTCTCTCTTCTCTCCTCTCCTCTCCTCTCCTCTCCTCTCCTCTCCTCTCTTCTACTCTCCTCTCTCTTCCTCCCCCTCCTTCCCCCATGCCTCCGGGCCTGCCAATCAGGTTGTAGCACTCAGTTACTGCTTCAGCTCCCTACCATGATGAAAACAGACTAAACGTCTGAAACTGTAAGCAAACTCCCAACTAAATGTTTTCTTTTAAGGGATGGCCAGACTGCAACCCACAGCTCCAGAGAGGCTAGCTAACAAGGAAAGACCCTAGGAGGCACATATGGATGACCTGGCAAAGGAGAAGTGGATGAGATCTACAAGAGCGGACTGGGTGTGTGGGAGGGTGGGGGTGGCGGAGGGCTATGAAAACATAGGGAAATGGGAGGGTCGAGCTGGAACAGGGACAGAGTGGGAGGGCAGGAAGGGAGATACCATGATAGATGAGGACATCATGGGAATAGGAAGAGGCAGGGTGCTCTGGAGGCTCTCAGGAATCCACAAGGATGACCCCACCTTGGACTGCTGGCAGTGGTCCAGAGGGTGCCTGGTCTGGTCTACTTTGGTGACCAGTCTAGCGAATACCCTAACTGTCATCATAGAGCCTTTGTCCAGTGACTGATGGAGGCAGATGCAGAGATCCACGGCCAGGCACCAGGCTGACCTCCGGGAATCCAATCAATGAGAGAGAAGAGGGATTCTGCAGGCGGGGGACGTCGAGATCATGATGGGAAGACGTGCAGAGATGACTGGCCACACTAGTGGAAGCCCATGAACTGTAGACTAGTGGCTGTGGAGCCCCCATGGGACTGGACATGGCTCGAACTGTTGGGGAGGGGCACCCAGGCAGGGGGATCGGGATCCATCCCTGGTGCACGGGCAGGCTTTTGGGAATCCAGTGCCTGTGGTGTGATGCCTTGCACAGCCTTGGTGCAGTGGGAAGGGGCTTGAACCTACCTAGGCTCAATGTGCCGGGCTCTGCTGACTCCCCATGGGAGACCTTGATTTGGGAGATGTGGGGATGTGGGGTGGCTTGGGAGAGAGGGCTAAGAGGTGGGAGGAGGGAGGAGGTGGGATCTGTGGGTGGTATGTAGAGTGAGTAGAAAATTTCTTAATAAAGAAAAAAAATGTTTTCTTTTATAAGAGTTGCCATGGTCATGGTGTCTCTTCACAGCAATAGAACAGTGACTAAGACAAGTGGATAGTATTCAATCACTCTTCTCACAACTAGTTAGGGACTTGAATATATCCTCTGTGATTCACTATAAACAACATTTAGAAGTGTGTGCCTGTTTTCTCTTAAGTATTCTTAAATAATAATTTGATAAGACTTGTGATGGAAGGCCAGAGAGAGGGCTCAGCAGTTAAGATCACTGGCTGCTCTTCCAGAGGACCTGGATTTGATTTCTAGCACTCATGAGGCAGCTCACAACTGTGCAACTTCAATTCCAGGGAATCAAACCCTCTCTTCTGGTCTCTGCAGGCACCAGGCACACACACGTGTTACGTGGATGTACACTCAGGCAAAACAACCATATACATAAAATAAAACAAAATAATCATTTTTACTTTTTTTTTTAAAAGACCTGATGGTATATATTGATTTTCAACTTGTCAGAATCTAAAAATCACCTAGTAGACAAGACTCTTGCTATGTATGTCCGGGATTATCTTTTACATTTTAGGCAGAAGGACTTACCCTGTATGTGGGATGCACCATTCACTAGGCTGTGGGAAAGTGAATTCAGAGGACAGAGGTACCTAAGCATTGGAATTCATTGCCTTCTGCTTTCTGACTGCAGATTCAATGTGAGCAGCTGCCTCCAACTCCTGTTGTCAAGCTTCCCCCAATATGATAGATTGCAACCTTGAACTAAATCCAGAATAAACCCCTGCTCTCTTAAATTCCCTTCTCAGGAGTTTTGTCACAATATAATACAAGAACTTATACAGGACTGATTAAGGGTAATTCATTTTCTAATAAATTAGTATTATCATTTTTATTTGGGAATGCAATGAACAATGAAAAAATAAACAGCTCTTACTACCATGTGTCCCCTCATAGACATGCATGAAAAGTGTGATGGTATCAGGCAATGGTGGTACACACCTTTTATCCTAGCACTTGGGAGGAAGAGGTTGGTAGATCTCTGAGTTCAAGGTCAGTCTGGTCTATAGAGCAAGTTTCAGGACAGCCAGGGCAATACACAGGAAAACTCTGTCTTGACAAAAACAAAACAAATAAACAAATAAAAAAAGAAGTGTGATGGAGGATTGAAAAAAAAAAAGAAGTGTGGTTAGTGCTAATTGTCACAACCTAGTCTAGAATAATCTAGGAGACAAAACTCTGGGCATACCTAAGAGTAGTAGTCTATATTAAAGTTAGCCTTCGAGAAGATCTGTGAAGATCTGTGAAAGGTTATTTTGATTAACTGATGTGAGAACTACCTTAGTTATAGGCAGAACTGCTCCCCAGGGAGGGACTCATGAACTGTGTGCATCCCTGATATGCACTAGCATTAATTCAGCATTCTCTGCTTCTCGGTTGTAGATGATGTGACCAGGTGCTTCTTGACTGCCCCACTAGGATGGACTGTACTTTTGACCTGGGACCCAGAGGAAAAAACTTTTTTCTTAACTTGCTTTTTCGAGGGCATTTTACCATAGTAACAAGAAAATGAACTAAGACAAAAACTGGTACTGAGATCTGTGGCTGTTGCTGTTGTAAACTGGACTATGTGGTTCTTTGGTCTTTAAAACTGGTTTGGGGAGGTATGGTGGTTTGAATGTGATGGCCCCTATAGGCTCATATATTTGAATGTTTGGTCCCTACTTGGTGGAACTATTTGGGAAGGATTAGAAGGTGTGGCCTTGTATGAGGGGGTGTGTCACTAGGAGTGGGCTTTGAGGTTTCAAAAGCCCATGCCATTTCAGTTGGCATCCTGCCTTGTGGTTGTTGTTACAACATGTAAGCTCTCAGCTATTGCTCCAACGCCATGCTTGCCTGCCTGCTGACATGTTCCCCATCCTGATGGTCATGGACTCATCCTCTGAAACTCTTCTGTAAGTTTCCTTGGTCATGATATCTCTTCACAGAAATGAAAATAAACTTAAGTGTTTCTGTCCTATTTTGGTAACAATGTGTTGTGCATAGATATAAATATACTAAACAGACATTTGTATTTTCTTTCCTCTATGACTTTATCATGTAATGTAACATCAAGATAATATCAGTGGTTATCATATTTAAGGTTTTTTTAAAGATTTATTTATTTATTATGTATACAGCATGTATGACTACAGGCCAGAAGAAGGCACCAGATCTCATTACAGATGGTTGTGAGCCACCATGTGGTTGCTGGGAATTGAACTCAGGACCTCTGGAAGAGCAGTCAGTGCTCTTAACCTCTGAGCCATTTCTCCAGCCCCATATTTAAGTTTTAAGACACTAAAAGAATGTCCTTCAAGAGATATTGTTACCTATTCTAAAATATATAATTGTATTTGTGGTTGTATATGGGATATTTATATCTTGTTAGTTGTAATTATGGCTTGGCTATTGTTTTTATTATTTTATTTATTTATTTATAGTTTTTTGAGACAGGATTTCTACTTGGCTGTCCTGGAACTCGCTCTGTAGACCAGGTTGTCCTCTAACTCAGAGATCCACCTGCCTCTGCCTCCTAAGTGCTGGGATTAAAGGTGTGTGCCACCACTGCCTGACTACTTTTATTAATGTATTCAGTCATAAGGGGATGATTGTGATTAAAGTTGATAAGGGGTGAACTTATGATGACTAATCTTGGTTGTGAACTTGACTACATCCAGAATTAAATGAAACCCAAATGGTGAAAGACTTTTCTTGGTTGGATTATTTGAGGTGGAAGACCCACCTTAAACCTGAGCCATGCCTTCTGGCATCAGTCCCCATAAATGGACATGGAAGAGGAAAGCTTTTGCTTTTTACCTGCTTACCCGACTTTCACTGGAAGCTCATCTGTCCTGTTCCTGAGGCACTCCTTCACTGGTGTTAGAGCCTACACCACTGGGATTCTAATGTAGACCAAAAACTGGCAGCTCTCTAGGACATCCCTGGGACTCCAGCTCCAGATTAGGACAGCTGACATCCACTCTCATGGACTGAACAATTGTTGGATCCTTGGTCTTTGCATCAGGAAATAGCCACAGTTGGACTACCTGGACCACAGTCTATAATTGT
>CABHPR010157603.1:14511-27469 GCA_902168415.1 Peromyscus melanophrys | reverse complement strand
GTGTGTGTGTGTGTGTGTGTGTGTGTGTGTGTGTCTATGTCTCTGTAACTGTGTCTCTGTGTGTGTCTGTATGTCTGTGTGTCTGTGTCTGTGTGTGTCCATTCTATCAGTTCTATTCTTTAGAGAACCTTGACTTATACAGGAGGAATATAGAAGTGTTTTGAACTTTTGATTAGAAAATCCCCTGAATGATTCAAAGAGAGTTCAGTTAAGGAGCCATGCCTGTGAGAACTTTTGAGACATGAAGTCTGCGAAAGGAGCTGTAATTGAGATCAGCACCACTGAAGCAAGTCCTCCGGTGCTGCACTAGGACAGTAGGAAACGTCTGAGTACAAAACTGCACCCGACCAAGGCTCTGGCTGCAAGCTTTGGAGGCTCCACCCTCTGCAGCAAAACTCGGCCGTGCCATCCACATAGTGCTGACTTCAAAGAATGAAAGACACAAAAGTAAGGGGGGGGGGGTCACATGGCACCAGTGCCCAAGCAATGTATGGCAGAACTAGCATGTCTTCAAAGAGGCCTAAGCAGTCATTCTGTGAAACTTAGAAGAGAAATGCTAAAGGACGCCAGTGTGGAGATAAAGATAAAAGGTAAAGGCTTTTAGGTGGGGAAGGATGTGAGGTCATGAACTAGTTTTATCCAGAGGTAAGGGATTTTTGTAATGTAAAAAAGGAAAAGAGAGTGAGATAGGACAAAAAGACAGGAAGGATTTGAGGGACACTGTATAGTGGGCAGCAAACAGAAAACATGCCTGAACCCCAGCTCAGGTTTAGTTGTTCCGCAGGAAACTTCAGCAACCACTGAGAAGGCCAGGAGTGCTTATGAGACACAGTATGTTTCTTAAGGGATGGAGCCGGGTGGTGGTGGCTCAAGTCTTTAATCCCAGCATGCAGGAGGCAAAGGCAGGCAGATCTCTGTGGGTTCGAGGCCAGCCCAGTCTACAAAGTGCCAGGACAGCCAGGGCTACACAGAGAAACCTTGTCTTGAAAAAACAAAACAAACAAGCAAAAAAGACATCTTGTCAAAAAGAATAATATATGTGAACAGACATACATGCATCAAAACATCTATACACATAAAATAATAAAATAGTTTTGAAAAACTATTCAAATTAGTAGTCTAGCATAGGACCCACAAATTATAGGTCTACATAAATGAAGTAAAATGTTTCTATCTAAACCCATCTTTATGTATGGCTATATGAATATAAATATTGTCTACATGTGCTTGCATTTTTATATTGTATGTGCAAAAACAGAATGGCTCATAAGATGAATAAGTTAAATTAGTCCAAATATTTCCTAGTTCATAATGTAGTTAGAGTTTTAAATCTCAGCACGCTGATTCTGGAAATCATGACAGACTAAGCTTGACCATGGGTCCCAATATGCCAGTTAGAGACACAGTAACGAGAGTGAAAGAACAGCTCTATGCATCAGCGTGGCTCTGCCTGGGAGAACAAATAAGGGGTCTGGTTCTGGGAGATGACATGAGTTTCTATTAAAAAGGAAGATGTTTAGAGCAAAGAGGTATGCACCAATATGTTTGGTCTCTTTTCTGTGGTCATTACCTCAGTTCTTAGTCTGTAAGGCGGTCAAAGATTCTTGTCGGTGGGGCTGGAGTGATATCAGGCTTGGCTGTGGGAGCTCTGGCTGCTCTTCCAGAGGACTGGGGTTTGGTTTCCAGCACCCACATGGCAGATCTCAATTGTTTGTAACTCCATTTCCAAGGGAATCCATTGTCCTCTGGCTTCCAAGGGCACCAGGCATACATGTGGTGCACATACATACATGCAGGCAAGAAGCCAATACACATAAAATAAAAATAAATCTTAGAAAAAAGATTCTTATTGTTTCCTAGGAATTAACTGGTCCTCAGGCGAGGGAGGCCTCATGTGGAAATGCTTCATGCTCTGCAGCTCTAAAATCTAAGACAGATAGTGTTAAGACAAAGGCTGTCTCTATGCTTTCAACTTTCCCAAAGAAAAGCAATGGATACCAAACTAGACTGAGATGCTAGAGTTTTCTAACTACTTTTTTGTTGCCTTACAAGCCAAACTTAAAAGTAGTCCTTTTAAACAAAAACACACTTTCTAACTGCCTGTTATAAGAGGACTTAAATCTTTTTTGTTGTTTGTTTTTTTGTGGGGTTTTTTTTTTTTTGAGACAGGGTTTCTCTGTGTAGCTCTGGCTGTCCTGGAACTTGCTATGTAGACCAGGCTGGTCTCAAATTCACAGAGATCCACTTGCTTCTGCCTCCCAAGTGCTGGAGTTAAAGGCTTGAGCCACCATGGCCTGGTGGATAACTTAAATCTTTAACATGGTGGTTAATTAAAGTTGGTTGAAAAAAATAAATGAATAAATAATTAATCATGTATCTTAAGGATGACTAACATGTTTTAGAGGCATATAACGTAGAGCTTCTAGGATTTTCATTAAAATATGAAGTTGTGAGGCCTGGAGCAATGGCTCAGCATTTGAGAACACAGGTCTTACAGAGAACCTGAGTTGATTTCCTAGCACTGACACCAGGTGGCTCACAACGGTCACCGCTCTAGAGGCGGTGGCACCTGGGAGAACGGAGTCCATATATGAGGGGGACTAAAGTCTCACGCAATAGCCAACTTTATTCATAGCACCGGACAATTTTCACTCTGAGGGTTAAGAGGAGTCACGTGAGTAAAGTGTGCAATCACAAGGACAAGCAGCACGTGGCAGAGCAGCCACACATGGCAAAAATGTGTTTTTCCATAGAGGCATATAAACAAATAACGGTAGCCTGTTGGAATGAATAATTTGAAGTAAACTCATTCCTATCCAGTACACCTGGGAAGGACACAAAAACACATCTGAAGAACAGTTTTGAAGAAACCGAGGCCACAAGACTTGTTTTCTTGGAGTTTTCTCACAAACACTCGGAAATCTCTTCACATGACTCCATTCTAGAGCAGTATTCCGACAACATCCACCTGTAACTTCAGCTCTAGAGTCCATGGACATTTACAAGTGCTCATTTACACTAATAATTTAAAATAAAATACATCTTTAAAAATAAGTTATGTTTTTAAGAAAAATGTTTTCTAAATTCTGAAAGACAAAAAGAAATCACCAAGTTTTTAAAAAGGTATTTAAAGGTGATATAATTTTGGGAAAAAAATGTTAAAGCAAAAAGGGACTGCTGCTGGGCAGTGATGGCGCTCACCTTTAATCCCAGTACTTGGGAGGCAGAGGCAGGCTGTGAGTTCAAGGCCAGCCTGGGCTACAGAGTGAGTTCCAGGAAAGGCGCAAAGCTACACAGAGAAACCCTGTCTCGAAAAACAAAAAACAAAATACAAAAAAAAAGAAAAGAAAAGAAAGGAAGGAAGGAAGGAAAGAAGGAAGAAACAAAGAAACAAAGAAAGAAAGGGAGAGGGGCTGGAGGGATAGCTCAGCGGTTAAGAGCACAGGCTGCTCTCCCAGAGGACCAGGGGTCAATTCCCACACCCACATAGCAGCTCACACCTGTCTGTAACTCCAGTTCCAGGGGATCCGACACCCTCACACAGACATATATGCAGGCAAAACACCAATGCTCATGGAATAAAAATGAAAAAATTAAGGGAAGAAGAAGTGCGTGGATTGGCAACATGGCTCAGTGCAGCGGCTAAAGGTGCTCACTCTGCATACCTGGCCACCTGGCTTTGAACCCTGGAACTCACATAAGTGTGGAAGGAGAAAAGTGACTCTAAACAGTGGTCCTCTGGCTTCCACTAGGAGACTGGCATGCACATGCTTGAATTCACAAGCACACCCACAATAACAAAAAATACATTTTTTAAAGCTGTGAGGGCAAAGCCAGAAAGGTTAAATATGTCACAAAGAGTCAAAGTAAGTTACAAAAATCCTTTATAGGAGATAAAACTTGAATGTGGTGTACATGATAAAGTTAGCTATAATTAAAATTATTTCCTAATCATCTATGGTCAGATGTTTGTAGATGCTGATCTTGTCAGCCAATCTTCATTACTCATTAAGGAAAACTAGAAACAAGGGCAATGAGAATCTATATATTCCAAATTCTGGAGCTCTTAACAACAGTTAAAATAAGGACAGTCTATGTATACCAAGTAGTGGTGGTGATGCCTTTAATCTCAGCACTCAGGAGGCAGAGGCAGGCAGATCTCTGTGAGTTCGAGGCCAGCCTGGTCTACAAAGCGAGTTCCAGGGCTACACAGAGAAACCTTGTCTTAAAATATAAAATTAACTAAGTAAGTAAATAAATAAATAAATAAATAAATAAATAAATAAATAAATACAGTCAAAAAATTGCAGGGAGTGTTTATTCATATAAGAACAAACCTGATTGATATCCTTAGCTCTAGGAAATAATATATTTATCTGGACAGATAAATACCGGCTATTCAGAGAAACCCAGAGTAAGGCTTTCCAAATTCCCACATTTAGCCTTAACGGTTAACAGTTGAACTAGACGACACACAAAATGCTTCCTTAGGCAGATTTTCCTGAAGTGTGTCTCCTTTCTCTAGGCATGGCATCAGGGACCCGCTGCTAGCCTGAGCCAGCTCATATCAGTCCTTGACAGTAATCCAAGAGACAGGATGACCTCAGAGAAAACTATGCTAATCTACAAGCTAACCGTGGCACCCCGAGCACATCAGACTCTCCTATGTTTTGTTTGCTCTTGTTTAAGAACAGTTCTCTTTAGCCTAACCGTAGGGAAGTTTGCGGACCCAGCACTTAGGGCTTTCCCTGTCACAACATCTCATTCACGTACTGTCATGGCTGACTTCTATCAGGACTTTCCATTTTAAAACAATATTTAGAAACAAACCAAATAACAATTATGATAGAGGCCAACTGCATCGACCCCGTGCATGTGGATCTTCCTTTCCATGAGCCTGACAACGTCAAGCGGACTTGGGATTCACCATCAGTCCTAAGAAGCCTTGGCCTAAGGGCACAGGTCAGGGAACTTAGAGGAAGGTTTGCCTCGAATCTTTGTTCTGGTTAGCTTTAACTGCCAGCTTGACACAGTCTGCAGTTATCCCAGAAGAGAATCTCAATTGAGAAGCTATCTGAATCAAATTAGTATGTGGGCCTGTCTGTGGAGGATTGTCTGGATAGTTCCAGCACCCTACAGTCCAGCTTATAGTGAAAGGCACCTCCCCTAGGCTGGTGGTCCTGGGAGGATAAGAAAGCTAGTTAAGCATGAGTTTATGAATCAGCCAGCACATATGTTCCTCCACAATTTCTGCTTCAAGTTCTTGCTTGAGTCTCTCCTCTGAATTCTTTCAGTGACGGACTGTGACCTGGAAGTATACCCAAATCAACCCTTTCCTCCCCAATGCTGCTTTCAGAGTATTTTATTACAGCAACGGAAGGAGACCAGAACTACATGAAAGTCTCCTTGGGAGTGCAGATGTGCCACTGAGATGGATGAGACACCGGACGGTAAAAAGAGGATGACTGCTCGTGGCTAATTTATGCTGTAGGGAATATCAGCTTTTGGGTTGTGCCAAGCCTAGAATGGTTCCATTTTATTAAGCAACAATTTTGATCTGATTCACTCGCATTTTAAGCCTAAGACCCTAGAAAGGGCAAACAGCCACTATCTGCCAGCATACCAGGAGACACAAAGTCACTACATCAATAAACAACTCCTGAAATCATACCAAATTTTATCAAAACACCAGACGCACATGCTTATCAATGGCACTATAAGCAACCCCTTCAGCTGAGCTATAGAGAGAGCACCCCAAGACCAGAGTGTATGTAGCATGACAGTGATTACAGGGTCAGCTGTCAAGAGCCGGGAAACAGCCACAGGCAAGGACCCCTGCCTTTGTCCTGGGTTTAAGCGCAATTTCTCCTGTGTGGTTGATTGATGAGACTTATTCAGTCCCCAACAAACCTTTCTTTGTCCCTGCACTAGCTCAAAGCCTGGACTTCAGGAAAGCTTTCTGGGCTCCCAAGCCTTCCTAACACTTAGCCATTCCACAACCTGGACATTGGTTTATTTTTGTGTGAAATGTTAATGTATGATTTAATATTAGTGATTAAGATTGGAATAAAAGAGCTGTGGTTGCCCACAGTCTGCGAGTAAGCAAAATCAGGCTTACTTGGAAAACCGCAGGCAAGAAAAAAGCATTTATTGGCTATTTAATAAATCGTGACAGTGTAAAAAGACACAACACGTCCCTGTATGTTTGTGACATAACACACACACAAGGACTCGGGGGGGGGGGGGTTCGCCACACCCCTTTTCTCCTCTGGTGTAGGATCTCCCAACCTGTGTACGTGACGACACGCCCAGTCCGCGGAGACTCTGATGCATCCTCTGCACTGAGCACTCAGCAGGGACTTGACAGCGGCTTTGGCTGCTGGCCCAGCTTCACCCAGAAGGATCCCCGCTCCGAGGCTCATCAGAGCTGCACCACACTCCCACACCCGGCCGAACGAACCATTTCCAGCGACATGGTGTCCTGGTATCCTCTTGTGGTTCCTGCTGTCAGTGGAGGGGAGGCCGAAAGGGATGGGAGAAACCTGGAGAGTCCCTCCACAGTCGGAGGAACCCAGATCCCAAATATGGCAGGGACAAAAAGGGATGTCTCAGTGATAGGTAGCAGCCGTCTTCCTAATGCCTGGATTTTTCATTGGACGTGCATCCCAAAACAACTTGCCTGGTTGGCCATCAAGCCACAAACCCGCCTCTTAAAGCTTAAGTGACGGGAGGAGCACACCCACGTGGCAGAGTGAGATACAAATCAGGACTTCCAGGCAGGAGCCTGCCCAAACAACCTAGCTTACTCCTCTGGATCCACACTGGCTCCACTAGGGGGAAAGGGCATAAGCAGAGCCTGTCCCGGCTTTCCTGACTGGGCACTTATTCAGCGGGCAATTCTTGCTTCCTCCCCTTCCAATGGGGTTACAGATGTGCTCAGGGAATTCCAGACTCAGTGTCTATGGCAACAGCCCACCACATCATAGAAAACAAAAGGCAGACCAGGTTTCATTGGAATAAAAGAGAGATTGATATATCACACTTCAGGAATTTGGAATGAAGCAGATTTCTCTACCTACCCATATTCAGTCAGTAACATAGAAAACATATATACAAAGGAACACAATTATTGAAAGCATAGAGAAAGTGAAATTTATAGACAGAAAGAGGCAGACATACTAGCGAAAGTTCCCATACTTTAACAATGACTAAGCACTTAACTTGACCCAATGACTTTTGCTGTCTTCTACAAGCACAATATTACCTAACTCCAAATGGCCAGTCTTGAGAGACAACAGGTGCTACATAATTCAGCCCACCCCCTCAGATATATGCAAGGATCAGATTCAAAAGGGACACCAAGTCAGATTGTTCTTGGTGGCTATCACTAAACTGGAGGTCACAGTCTCTATCTGAAGCCCAGTTCAGCCACCCAACCTTGTGAAGACATTTAAAACATGCAAATTAATAGTAAAAAGCAGAAAAAGGAGATTTATGCAATATGGCCACGTTGGGAAGAGGACCAAAAACATCCAGGGACCCCCATCAATCCATCTTGGGATTACTACAGTGAGATGGAAGTTTAAATAGAGGGCCAGGGCACATTAAGCAGTCCAGGATGAGGTGTGAACCCACCCATCACTAAACTGTCATCATATCTAGGGAGTTGTCAACCTCTTTCTTGGAGGAGAGAAGTATTTTTGGAGAGAAAAGCTCCACCTGTAGTTGGCCCAGGCTTTTCTTCTCCCAACACGAGATTCCTGAAGAAATTCCAATTTCTTGGGTTTTTTGTTGTTGTTGTTTGGTTGGTTGCTTGGTTGCTTGTTTGTTTGTTTGGTTTGTTTTTTGAGAGCAGGCTGGCTTTGAAGTCAGAGAGCCACCTGCCCCAATCCCGAGTGCTGAGATTAAAGGCATGCAGCACCAATGCCTGGTTGGGGTTCATTGTGTTAATACTGTTAAAACTAAAGCATCTTTTTAGAAAATATTCGTTTCTGCCAGGTTAGTGACAGGGACACAAGATTTAACGTCGAACAGAATGGTGGGACCTGAAAGAAAATAACTTGGGACTACTCAGAAAGAGCAAAGATATCTATTTTAAGGCTTGGGGGAAAGAAGAAGTTGCACTTGGAGGAAGAAGTCTCCTTAATGCATGACTTAGAGGATGTGAGGGAAGTAAGGGACATATCATTCAAAGGAGTGTATATCCTTGTTGGTTTAGGATCTGGTTGCCTGAGGAGTTGTAGGGGTGTTAGGTTTCAGCTAGAGGCTAATCAGACCACTTTTCCTGCAGTATTCCAGATACTGGCAGGCTCCCTACCAAGAATATGTCTGTGACTCTAACTGGTTCTCTGGTACCCAGGTAGAGGAAAGAAGTGCTAAGTCTTAGAGACAAAGTAACTCCATTTTGGATAACCCGCTTCCCAGAGCTGATTCTGAGGTACCTGATGCTGCCGCAGGGGTAGTTCAACAGCTAGGCTGGGCTTGTAGTCAAACTCCCAGATGTCCGGATTAAACAATGACAGGCCGAGGAACTTAGAGACAGACCACACCATGCTCTCTCTGGCACTAAATCTTGTGGTCTCAAGGAACAATCACTTTTCCAGTGTCCTCTGTCCTATCAAAACCTTACAGTGAGAATTACAGAATTGCATCAGGCCACTTATCAGTTTCCCTCAACTCCCTCGAGGGACTGAGAATCACAGAATCACAGTTGGGTGCTTGTCAAACAAGCCTCAGTAGTAATGAGAATTACAGCATCAGCGTTGAGGGTGGAGAGGGGCAGCTGCGGAGGGGTGGGACCTCAGAGATAGCTGGTCATATCTAACAATATGGACCTTACATAAATGGTTTGTGAGATGACTAAATCCCCAATCCATTGCTATAAAAGACTTCTACTGGGGTTGGGGATTTAGCTCAGTGGTAGAGCACTTGCCTAGCAAGTGCAAGCGCAAGTCTCTGGGTTCAGTCCTCAGCTGGGGGCGGGGGAAGAGACAAAAATAACAAAAAGGGGCTGGAGAAATGGCTCAGCAGTTAAGAGCACTGGCTGTGCTTCCAGAGGACCTGAGTTCAATTCCCAGCACCCACATGGCAGCTCACAACGGTCTGTAACTCCAGTTCCAGGGGATCCGACACCCTCACACAGACATGCACGCAGACAAAACACCAATGCACATTAAGTAAAATAATTAATTAAAAGATTTCTAGCCAGCACTTGGGAGGCAGAGACAGGCACGTTCGAGGCCAGCCTGGTCTGGAGCCAAATATGAGTGACCATGACCTGAAAATACTCATGTTACCCCAGCAGTATGTTCCAATGTGGTAACAGTATCATGATGTTTTATAGTTACAAAGTCAAGAGACTTGAAATATATTGGTGGAAACATTGGATAGGTAGATTACAGAAAATGGGGACATTTCTAATACATGTCTCAGACTACCTGACCACATGCTTAGCCTTCTGGTTGGTAGAAGCAAGTAGTGGGCTAAATTAATATCCTTAAAAAGATTCTACCTGATAACCACAAGATTATTAGGCCCAACCCGAAAGTGGGCAAAAAATGGCTAGCAAGAGGGTTAAAGACAGTCCGAGACAAATTATAATTAAGCTTTGGACATGCAACATTCTAACCTCTCCAGGCATTGAAGCTATAATCACCTTTCTAGAACATTCAAATTCCAGTGTGGCTTCTTTCCTTCTTTTGAATTGAAAAAAAAATATTTTTGAGGCAGGGTCTCACTATACAGCCCTTGCTGGCCTGCACTTGCTACGTAGAGTAGACTGGCCTCTAATTCAGAGATCCATTTACCTGTGCCTCCACAATGCTGGGATTAAAGGCATTCACCACCAGGCCTAGAAAATTATATATGTATATAGTGTATGCGTGTTTCTGTATGTGAGTATGTGCATATGTGTGTAGGATTGGGCAGAGGCCCAAAGCGGGTATCAAATCCCCTGGAGCTGGAGTTACAGTTGTTTGTGAGCAACCTGATGTGGGTGCTGGGATCTGAACTTTGGTCCTCTGCAAGAGCAGAAAGTGTTCTTAACCAATGAGTCATTTTTCCAGCCCAAAGATGAAGTGGGTGGTTCCTTCCTCCCTTCCTTCCCTCCTTCCCCTCTCCCTTCCTTCCTTCTTTCCCTTTCTTCCTTTTCTTTCTCTTATTCTCTCTCTTTCCTTTTTCTCCTCCTCCTTTTTCTTGAGGTTAAGGGGTGCATTCCTTCACAAATGCAATGAAACCAGGGAGCCAGCTGTGGCTGCAGCATTGCACACTTAAAACATTTTCTACTTTTGTCTTTCTTTTTGTAAGTTCATCTGCAGCCTGCGTGTTACTGACCTGTCAGCACTGTCTACCTTTGGCAGAATTATAAGGTGCCTACATTAAAAAATGAATCAAGAGGAAACAAAGGAAACATTTGAACACACTCAGATAAGCAGGCTGTTGAAATTCAAGATCACATTCTCAAGTTCAAGAGCCAGACTTAACACTGAAATTGAGCCCAGGAGCAGATCACTGGAAAGTGGTCAAGGACACATAAGAAAGTAACGTGGGGGTGGGGTGTGTGTGTGTGTGTGCAATCCTCTGCTATGCACAACCCCAGACTTGAAACTGTGACTCCCCAAACCTTCAAATTTGCCAAAGGGACATTTTTCTGTAGGTCACCTTAAGATTTTCACCTAAATGGTCACTCACAGAAACCTTTTATCCAAGGAACTACCTATCTCAAAAGAGTTTTACTTTAAGTCTGATCTTCACAGATTTTTCTTCACGCATACAGGAAGACCCCAGCGACTTTGCACGATAAAAATACTATCCACAAAACACCACCTCTAAGCCGGTTACCGCCTCAGCGCGGCCAGAAGCTCCGCCTATTTCTGGCCTCCTGCTTCATTTTCCTTCTCACACTCTGCAGCTCCTCACAATCAGCAATTCTGACCAGCTGGAAGTCGACTGCTTCCAAGAGGTAGCTGAGCAACATACCAAAGGACACTTCATGGCCACCCCACTGAAGGGTCACAATGTGCCCCCACTGTGGCGTGAGGGGCCTCAGTCCTCGGCCCACTCGCTTATTGACATGCTTCACGCCAACATCCATTGGGTCATGAGACAAGGATGTTGACTCAAAAATCCCTTAAATGCTAGGATGCTCCTTCATTCTACTTCTATGTTCACATATGAAATAGAGAAAGCTCTAAGACACTTCATTTGGATTTTAAAACGGGGCAGAAGCCTATTCTTTGGCAATGCAAAGATTGCAGCTGTTTCTAGGTAAGCACGCCAGCATGGAAAAGGACAGAACTCTCTGTTCGTTCTGCTCAGCTTCTAGTTTTCCTTTTCCCTAGCTGGTGGTTGTTAGGTCTCCACCTGGAGATTTACATTTTCTGCTTACCCCTTTGAAAGCATCTCTTGAATCCACCCCCACCACCATTGACTCCCATAGTCACTTGGGTTTCAGAGATGATGTCCTTGAACCTCTGACTGTCTTAATCTTCTTGCCTGCACTCCTGGTTTCTCAATCATTTCTATAGTCACTTGTAAGGCCCCTGATAGTGTCACTAGGTAGCACCAGGTAGCACCAGGGATGGCGGGTCTCCAGGTAGCTCTGGGACCCTGAAGACACACCTGGAAAACTCCATGTAGCAGTTCCAGATGAGGCTTCCTGACAAACAGCAGGTCCTGCCTGGAAGGTGTAGCAGAGAGGGGTGTGTAGATATCGGAGCCACCGGTGTAAGAAACCTGTTCTGTCTGTGTAACAGAATTTTTTTTTTTTTAAGATTTATTTATTTATTTATTTATTTATTTATTTATTTATTTATTTATTTATTTATTTATTTATTTATGTATACAGTGTTCTGCCTACATGCATGCTTGCAGGCCAGAAGAGGGCACCAGATCTCATTACGGATGGTTGTGAGCCACCATATGGTTGCTGGGAATTGAACTCAGGACCCCTGGAAGAACAGCCAGTGCTCTTAACCACTGAGCCATCTCTCCAGCCCCCGTAACAGAATTCTTGAAGCAAGGAGATCAGGTTTAAAGGCAGTCTGGGAGATGAAGGCATTGTTCAAGGCCAGTGCAGAAGCAGGAGACAGGCAAGAGCCTCGTGAAGCAAGCCAGGTGAGAGAGGAGGGGAGCCTGCTGGAGTGGGGCAGGATAGCCACCAGGCCATTAGATCTTGAAGTCTCTTTTATATCAATAGTGGATGATGTAAGGAGTTTGGGGCCAGAAATAAACAGATGAGTACCGATCTTCTGGCACACCTCTGGTACCTCCTCATACATATCACCTCTGGTGATAGTGAATCTTCATTAGTTAGTTTGAGTGCATACAGACTCACCATGGAAACATACCTCTTTGTCTATGAAGGGTGTTTTCAGGGAGACCCATCCTGAATATAAGTGGCACCATTTCAAGCTCTGGGATTCAGGACTGAATGAAGGGGTGGAGGGTGGGGTCATGAAATGAGCACCAATCTGACTATAGAGGCAATATGGTCAGCCCGTTGTCTTGTTTCTAGTCACACAGCTAAGGCTCCTCTCACCATGCTTTCCCTTCCATGAGGGACTACATGCCTTCTTAAATCTCGATGGAAAACACAGGCTTCCTTCCTTAAATTGTTTTCAATTCTTATTTTGTTTTTTGTTTTTGTTTTTATTTTTGTTTTTGGTTTTTCAAGACAGGGTTTTTCTGCATGGCACTGGCTGTCCTGGAACTCACTCTATAGACCAAATGGTTCACAAATCAACAGCTTGTATGTTTTAGCATATACAGACTAGAGATTTTAGCGAGAGAGAGACATGAAACTATAAGTCTATTTGGAGCCAGGTGTGGTGGCACACACCTTTGATCCCAGAACTTGGAAGGCAGAGGCAGGCAGATCTCTGAGTTCAAGGCCAGCCTGGTCTATAGAGTGGGTTCCAAGACAGCCAGAGCTACACAGAGAAACCCTGTCTCAAAAAAA
>CABHPR010157603.1:0-14411 GCA_902168415.1 Peromyscus melanophrys | reverse complement strand
ATTCTATTTTGGAGGCAATGAGAACCATTGGGCAGAGGGAAGAGGAAAGAGATAAAAAAAAATGTGTGAAAAGAATCAAAGTACATAGTATACATGTATCAAAGTATCATAACAAAACCCATTACTTTGCATAATAATACATACCTTTTTTTTAATTTAAAAGAAAAAACAATATGCAGAAATTACTTCCCCCAATCTGGACCTAGTATAAGAGTCCTGAAAATGACTAGTCTAAGGTTTAATATTCACTAGGTTGAGTATAATTTCTTGCTATATTTACTCCTTCCTATGGGTTTTTCAGAACATAACCAAATGGGTAATTAAGAACATCTGTATTTGTGAAGTGCAGTAAACAGTATATTGGAGGAAATACTGTAGTGCTGCCACAGTAACTCAGAAAAGTAAAAACTGGCCCAGAACACTGGTGTTCAAAGCAAAGCCAAATCTGCTGCTGTGAAGGCATGTGTCCCATGCTTACACCACTGGGCACTGCTCCTTTATAACCATGACAAAAGGAAAGGACACTCTGTAAGGTTGCCTGTAAAACTGACAGAGCATAAAACATTCTCAATCATGAAAATGAGCCAAGCACCTTCTCTTCACTAATGTGAGTAGTAATTTCCATGAATTAAAATTTTCTTCATGTCATTATTTGAGGCCTTTCAAGTAATAACTTCTATGATTACCAAATATAGAATTCTACTCACATCTCAGTACATCCAACATAGAGGCACCTAACTATATCTAAGCAACCCCATAAATCCCTTTAAGTTAAACACCAATCCTGCCAGAATGTCCATGGAATGTTCTTACTGATGAGACATACTGGCTTACTGGGTACAAACAGATTTAGTACAATTTATTACATGGTACTAACAGTCTTTGGCAACAGGCCACTAATGCCAACATCTCTTAGTATAGTGACTTGAGGGGAAATTACAATAAAAATCAATGATACAACAATACAAACATCAAAATAACATTTACATGAGAAAAAATCATTAGTTATATATGTACAATAAAAGTGGCTGGTGACGTGGAAAACTAGGAAAGCTTGTAAATGTGATGTGATCTATGATTGTAGAGTGACATTTATACCTACCTTCTAAGTGGACTAAGAATTAACGCTTGTTAATCTACAAGTGGTTTGAAAATAGTTTAAAGGACGAGGAGACAAGAAATGTTAGGGAAAAAAACCATCAGGTAGAGAAGAGAGAAAGTTAACAAACAAAAATATATAATATGAAAGTGAGTTCTGTTCATGGAAGAGAATGACAGTCTACAAAAAATGGTAAGAGCTTGCCTATGAGTTAAGAGGGAAAAATCTCAATATTCACAAAAAGTCATTTTTTCCATGATACAATAATCTCAAGGGCTTGAAAACAAGGTTTTTTTTTTTTTTTTGAGCCTTCTGGCATTATAAATAACTATAAACTCATCAGTACAGAAATTAAAAGGAAAAAACTACCTGATTTAATGCAAAAAGATTTCACCCATTAAACTTGTATGCACTATTGCTCTAAGAAACCTTACTAAATTAATGTAATGATAGTGTACCTTTTTCTTCTTCTTTTCTCTTTCTTTTTTCCTTTTTGGTTTCCATCTCCTGTACTTAAGCAATCCTTCACTTCACATACTCAGTTTAAAGATAATTTTCTAGGGGCTGGAGAAATGGCTCAGTGGTTAAGAGTGTGGAATAGTCTTGCAGAGGACAGGATTCAGTTCCCAGCACCCACATGAGGCAGCTCACAGCTGCCTATAATTCTAGCCCCAGAGGATCTGATCTCCTTCTGGTCTCTGCAGGCACTACATGAATGTGCACCAATTCACACACAGACAACATGCATATACATATAGTTTTAAAAGGAGATTTTTAGAGCAAAAATGTGAAGCACGGAGTCCAAAAAGGTTCTTTTAGGAATGAGCTACCAATGCTGGGTGTGGAAGCAGACATCTTTCACTCAGTCATTCTAGAGGCTGAAACAGGAAGATAATTGGATCAAGGCCAGACTGGATTACATGGCAAGACTATTTCTGAAAAACAGAAACAAATTGCTAATAAATTCCAACAAGTACAATATATTTACAAAGTTTTCTTCAGATATTGGATTTTCTAAAACAAGAGTTTGTATTCAGTCCTTCACATTATTGACATTTATGGAAATTAATATATGAAAATTTTTCAAAGGACTGTTCCACTGTTTGCTACTACTGAGTTCCTTGTGCTTTGACAAGGAAAGATTTTATTGGGGAAGCATTTGCACATGTGTCCATATTTGGACATCTCTTCTAGTCAAACATACAAACATGTTTTTTCTTTTCTTTCTTTTTTTTGAAACAGTCTTACTATGTAGCCCTGAGTGACTAGGAAATCAATATATAGAACAGATTGGCCTTGAACTCTGATATTCCCTGCCTCTGCCTCTCAAATTTTGCGATTAAAGGTATGCCACACTATGCCTGCCCAAACATGTTCTTTCTTAATCCATGAATAGGACCAAAAGGTGTTCCACATGTTTAACTTTATAGTTCTCTGAATGCAGTCTTATGTTATGAAGACTTTTCAAGTTCTGAATTCAAGGTTACCGTCTGGTGAGTTCTTCTATGTCTGTGGAAAGAACTATAATAACTGAAGGCTTTCCCACATTCTGTACATACAAAGGGTTTCTCTCCAGTGTGACTTCTTTCATGTGACTTAACATAACGAAAAGAACGGAAGGGTTTCCCACATTGCGAACATATAAAGGGTTTCTCTCCAGTGTGGATTCTTTCATGTATTTTGAGGTAACTAGGAGAACGAAAGGCTTTTCCACATTGAACACATGCATAAGGCTTCACTGTAGTGTGAGCTTTCTCATGCCTTCTCCATGATATGCGACTACAGAAGGCTTTCCCACATTGCTTGCATAAATAGGGTTTTTCTCCAGTGTGAGTCTGTTTATGACTGTGAAAGGTACTGAACCAACTGAAGGCTTTCCCACATTGCTTACAAACATAGGGGTTCATGCCACTGTGAATTACTTCATGTCTTCTCAAATGATACAAAGAAAAGAAGGCTTTTCCACATTGCTTACATACATATGGTTTTTCTCCAGTGTGAGTTCGTTCATGTATTTGAACCTGACGAGAAGACCTGAAGGCTTTCCCACATTGTTTACATAGATAGGGCTTCTCTCCAGTGTGAATCAATTCATGGTATTGAAGGGAACCGAGAAAAGTAAAAGCTTTCCCACATTCCTTGCATACATAAGGTTTTTCTCCAGTGTGAGTTCGTTTATGAATTTGAACTTGTTTGGGAGATCTAAAGGTTTTTCCACACTGCTTACATACATAGGGTTTCTCTCCACTATGCATCAATTCATGGTATTTAACTGAACTGTGACTAGTAAAGGCTTTACCACATTGCTTACATACACATTCTCCAGAATGAATTATTTTATGTGTTCGAAAAGCACTTTCACAACTGAAAACTTTCTCACATTGCAAACACACAAAGAGTTGCTCTCCTGTGTGAGTCCGTTCATGTTTTCGAAAGGCACCTGAAGAAGCAAAAGCCTTACCACATTTCGTACATTTATAGGGTTTCTCTCCACTGTGCATCATTTCATGGAATCGGAGTGAACTACGATCAGTGAAGGCTTTGCCACACTGCTTACACACATAGGGCTTTTCTCCAGTGTGAATTCTTTCATGGGTTAGAAGAGAACTTGAACGGGCAAAGGTTTTCCCACACTGCTTACACATATAGGGCTTCTCACCTGTGTGGATTCTTTCATGTATTTGCAGTGAACTAGGAAAAGGGAAGGCTTTCCCACACTGCTTACAAACATAAGATTTTTCTCGGCTGTGATATTCTTCATGCCTTCTAAAAGAACTGGAAGAAGTAAATACTTTCCCACATTGCTTACATTCATAGTGTTTTTCTCCCGTAGAAATCTTTTCATCATTTTGACCTGATGTGAGACAGCTAATGTCTTCATTACAGTGACTAGTTTCAGGTTTCTCCTTGGTGTGAATTCTTTTATGCTTCTGGAAGGTTGAGGTAGAACTAGAGATGTTCCCAAATTCCCTAGGTTTATTCAACTCCTTTCCATATTCCTGAGTGTCATATGGTTTGTGTCCTGGGTCAGGATGAGGAAGGACGTTTAGAGATAACTGGCCAATAACCACGTCTCCATATACATGATTTTCATATGTGGGAACTCCTGGACACGATTTCTGGTTCAGGACACACTCTGGAGTCCACTTAAAGATTTCTGCAGACTGATGACCTTCTGTATATTCACAGAGTCTTTCCAACAACTGGTTACTACAAAAAATAAAAAGTGTATTACTAAAAACGTGTTTATTAATAATTTGTCACAAGAAGTGTTAATTATATCCCCTGTAATAATTTTCAAAAAATGTTTGAATTGAATGCTCTGCAATATGGTTTAAGGACATTTACAATAAAAACAGAGGTAGTCGTGTGTAGTTGTGCTACACTGTCTTCATTACAGGCAAATGCTGAATGTCTATATTACCTTTAAATACATTTTCTTTTACTTTTTTTTTTTTTGATTTTTTTCGAGACAGGGTTTCTCTGTGTAGCTTTGCGCCTTTCCTGGAGCTCACTTGGTAGCCCAGGCTGGCCTCGAACTCACAGAGATCCACCTGGCTCTGCCTCCCGAGTGCTGGGATTAAAGGCGTGCACCACCACCGCCCGGCTAAATACATTTTCAATACTTAATACTGTATACATTTTTGATGTACTAGTGACTAAAATAATGTTGGATTCTGACATTTGTCCTATTCTAAATTTTTTTAATTTCGTATACAATGCATACCCAAAGCCTGAAGATAAATCAATATAACATTTTAAATAAATATAGAGTAAAGATAGTATATATGAATATGATAAAGTATTATTTGTGGTATCATGATGCTCCAGTTGTTACTAATACTAGGATGTTCTGATTGCTGAAGTTAATGTGTAAGTAGTTTTGGAGAAGATTTGTTGAAATTAAAACTGTTTGGAACAAGATTTATTTGTATCTATCACTGCTTTGTAAAGTGTGCCAACCCACCAAGAGTCCTGAGGAACATTGCTGCTTCCTTACAAATTACCTTAGTTTTCTCCAGAGATTTTCATACTCATTTTCAATGTTTTGGTGTTCCCATTTGTTTCCTAGAATACAGACCAAGAAAAATGGATTACTTCTACAGGGGAAAAAAAAAAGATTCTAGCTAAATTCACAAATTCACAGTATAAAGTAATTCCACCAGACACATTCACCCACAGTGTTCTTTTTCCATAATCTAATTCATACAGTAGGATTGATGAGCAAAAAACACTTGTTCTTTCATTGACTAAGAAAGAAAATAACGTCATCTTCACCTATATAGGCCAGGTTCCTCAAGTTTTCCTGCATCACATCTTTGTAGAGATCCTTTTGAGATGAATCCAGCATAGCCCACTCCTCCAGGGTGAAGTTCACAGCCACATCCTCAAAGGTCACTGACTCCTAAAAATACACACATATATTTCCAAGAGAAAGGGTGAGTGTTATAGTACTAGAGATCTAGACTTAATTCATCAGAACTTGATATGATGCTATGTTCCACATGTATTCAAGTCACGTCCTCATTCCATGTATACAATTTCATATACATGCTGATTTTTCATACAGCAATTCTAACAGCAGATTGGAGATATCTGGTAAAGCAAAATCAGAATGAGACTACCCCTTGAGCTGAAAATTTCTGCAACACAGATCCCCCTACATTTTTTATAACAACTTTTGCATTACTTAATACCCAACAAGAGAGTCAACAGTGACTGTCGTGAGACTACATAATCTTATGCAGGCTGGAAAAAAATGTTCTACCTCTCCTGTGGTATGGAAACTACTACTGGGAAGAATTCCTCTTCACTCTAACCCTAAAGAATGGTATGGCTTTTCCAAAGAATTGATGCCAACCATATGCTACTTTTGTTTTTTAATTTATTTTATGTATACAGTGTTCTGTCTGCATGGTTGCCTGTACACCAGAAGAGGGAATCAGATCTCATTATAGATGGTTATGAGCTGCCATGTGGTTGCTGGGAATTGAACTCAGGAACTTCTGGAAGAGCAGTCAATGCTCTTAACCTCTGAGCCATCTCTCCAGCCCCTCGTTTTTCAAATGCAGACTTCTTTGCATCTCATTTTGTTGTCTTAGCAGTATGTGTAAGGATTTGGTCCTTAATTACGTCATCAGCCTTCGACGGTGTCCCAGCCTAAAAAGCGGGTGGGCCCTCTGTTCGTCCCTCTCTTTCTCTCCGCTCCTTCCTTCCATCTGTCCTCTCCCTCTCCCTCCCTCTCTTCCTTCCTCTCTCTCTCTCTCTCTCTCTGTCCCTGCCTCTCTCTTCCCCCCTCTCCCAATAAAGCTCTAAAAAGGTAACCGGCCAGCCATGAGCAGCACACCATTTAACCAACACTATGACCATAAGATTTTGAGGCTAGACAGAAGTTTAGCAGGGAAAATTTGCAGTATTTTTGTGTGGTCATCAGAAATTAGTGATTGGAAAATACATTCTTTGCATGAAGAGTCTTAAAAGAAGCTGGCTGAGTGGATACAATTTAATCTCTTGTCACAACTTGTTAGGGACCTTAGTATACCTTCAGTGAATGCACTGAAAAATGTTTGGAAGCATGTACCTGGCTTCTTATAGATCACTCTTAAAAAACTAAAAGTTGGGCATGGTGGTGCACACCTTTAATTCCAGCACTTGGGAGACAGAGGTGTATTTCTCTGGCTTCAAGGCCAGTGTGGTCTACTTAGTGAGTTCCAGGACACCCAAAGCTACATAGTGAGATCCTGTCTCAAAATAAACAAAAAACAAATAAACAGAAAATAATAAATAAAATAAAAATTGAATGGAACTCATTAAAGATAATCCACAGTACTAGTAAACACAAAACTAGAGGCAATACTAATAAAGCCATACTTGCTTGCAGAGGCAATATGTTTTTCTAAAGATAATCTTGTCAAAGACAATAAATACATTGTGCTTACTTAGTGCAAAAATGGTAAAAAATTATGTATAATTTTCAGTTTTTAGTACTTCCTTCTTGTTCCCAAATAGACAGTACCTTTCATAAATCCACCTTACAGCTTTATTTATAAACGAATTTTTTAAAAAACTTTTAACATTGTTGTAAACTACATTTGTTTAGGAATATTAAAATGGTCTGGGCTGGGGGAGTGGGGATAGCTCAGTGGTCAAGAGCAGTTGTTGTTCTTGCAGAGGGTCGAACACCCACATCAGACAGCTCAGAACTACCAGTAACTCCTGTTCCAGGGGATCTCTCTGGCCTCCTTGGATATCTGTACCCACATCATGCACATCTGGACAAGCAAACACATAAGTACACACAAATAAGAAATACAATTTAAGAAGTGGTGGGCCATGGCAATCATGAACTCTCAGAAGAGGGACATATTTGTATCTACTTGTATACCCATTGGTAAGCCCACCAAACCCAGGAGGTTATTTCCGAATTCAGAGTCACACAGATGGCCTCAATTAAATTCTGTGGGACAGTAACAAATAAAAACAATGCCTATGAAAAAGAGATTTGCAAGAAGAAATAGGGATGGCAGGAAGAAAGGAATAAGAGACAGTGTGGGGGAGAATAACCAGAATACATCATCTAGGTGTGTGAAATTGTCAAAGATAAAATGTATTAATAAAGAGGAGGTATAGGTTTCTTAACACGTAACTTCAAAGCACCAAAATTCTACATATACCCACTGTAAAGGCAATTGATTGACATTCTCCTTTGAGATGCTTGTATCTACAGTTGGCCATGTCTTATTCTTTCTTTGGAGTCTCTCTTTCTAATAATCCCTATGTTCTATTTTTAAAATGTCTCTTAATAAATCTCCAGCTGGGTGTTATGGTGCATACATTTAACCCCAGCACTTGGGAGGCAGAGGCAGGAAGATCTTGGTGAATTCAAGGCCAGCCTGGTCTACACAGCAAGTCCTAGAACAATCAGGGTTACATAGAAAGACCCCATCACAAAAACAAGCAAACAAACAAACAAATAAATAAATAAGTCTCCAACTCTGATTCACCCTGGCTCATTCTTGTTTTTCTTTGTAAACAATGTTTCATGTACGGGCTGCAGAGATGCACTTGCCACAGAAGTCTGTTAACCCAAGTTTAATCTCCAGAATCCATATTAGAAAAACAAAACAAACAAACAAACAAAAAACCTGACTTCCCAAAATTGTACTCTGACCTTTTAAATTTGTGTGTGTGTGTGTGTGTGGTGTAGTGTATGTATGTATATGAACATGTATATGTCAATGCACTTGCCCCATGCACGCATGTATAGAGACCAGAAGCTGTCTTAGATTGTTTTCCTCTATTACCTTCTACATTTTTAATATGGGGTTTCTCCCTAAACCTAGCACTAGTTCCATCTAGAGCTGTAAGCCACCAAGCATCCAAGATCTCTCCACCACTGCCTACTTTATTTGCCCTTCTACCATCCTCCACACCAACCCCACCAGCATGGGGGCTAGAGACGTGCCTGAGTTTCTGGTGATCCGAACTCAGGTCCTATGTATGCAAACACTTTATCCGCTGAGCCATCTACCCAGCATAAAGGCTGTTTTATTAGAGGGGAAATGCCTTTTAAAAATCTGTAAAAATAAAATTTTAAAAAAAGGAACCATGAAGTTTACCCAAAAAAAAGTCTTATTAAAAGTTATAGATACAGGAGGCTGGGGATAGCTCAGTGGTTCAGAGCACTGTTACTCTTCCAGAAGACTGGGTTCAGTTCCCAGCACCCACATGACAGCTCACAATCACCTGTAACTCCAGTTCCAGGGGATCCAACATCTTCTTCTGGCCTCCACAGGCACTAGGCACACATATGGTGAACAGACATACATGTAGGCAAAGCACCCATACATATAAAATAAACACAAATAACTTTTTTTAAGTTACAAGTATGATACATATTTTGGTAGAAGTTAAAGAAAAATGGGATGTACAATTTTTTAAATAACCCCCTACCCCCATTTTTTTACATGCAGACTTCTTTGCATCTCATTTTGTTGCCTTATGACTATGACCATAAGATTTTGAGGCCAGACAGAAGTCTAGCTGGGAAGATTTCATTAGTTTGTGAAAACCTTGTATCAGCAGTTGACCGGCTCCTTGGTTATCAGCTCTGACAGGCCCCAGCACGACCTTCAAATAGTGGGAAAAGCTGTAAGAAGGTACTAACTATAGCAAAACTCCTCCTGTCCTGCTCTTTCCTCCTCTAGCTGTTATCAACAACTCAAACACTTCTAATAAGCAGACCTTCCATCTCAAATACCTTCAGCCATCATATCTATGGGTTCCTTATATATGGATTGGACCAGAGATGCTGAGAGAAAAAAAATTGCATCTCTGCCCATATGAGAGAGAGAGAGAGAGAGAGAGAGACAGACAGACAGACAGACAGACAGACAGACAGAGACTATGAAGGGGAGAAAGGGGGAAATGCTTTAAAATTGGAGAGGAGTTTAGGTGGTATCTACACCCCCATCTCCAACGTAAAGGATTGTGGCAAAATGGAAATAAAGGTGAGAGAAAACTCCAAAGCTTAAATATGTCACCAAGGGCTTGAGTTCCCAGGATGATTTGTAGGAGGGACTGAAGAGAAGGCTCAGTGATTGAGAGCACTGCTGCTCTTTGAGAGCACTCAAGTTCAGTTCCCAGCACCCATGTCAGGCAGCTCACAACCGCCTGGACTCCAGCTCTGAGGGACCTAACACCCTTCTCTGGCCTCCATATGTCACACACACACACACACACACACACACACACACACACACACACACACACAAATTAAATAAACCTTTTTTAAAAGAAAGATCTATAAGAGTAAAACTTTAGCCAAATGGTGATGGATCATGACTTTAATCCCATCACTTGGAAGGTAGAGGCAGGCAGATCTCTGTGAGTTCGAGGCCAGTCTGATCTACAAATCCAGTTCCAGGACAGCCAGAGCTGTTACAAGTAAAACTTTAAAGAAAGCTGGCATGCATATGATTAGGTTTGCTATAATTAAAGTTTACCTCCTAATTCCATAGGGTCAGAATGATAGCTGTTTATCACCTCAGCCAGTCTGTTCCACACATTAAGAAAAACTACAAAATTATACAGCAAGTATCGGACTCACACCTTGCACAGCCTTGGTGCAGTGGGAAGGGGCTTGGACTTGCCTAGGCTCAGTGTGCTGGGCTCTGCTGACTCCCCATGGGAGACCTTGATTTGGGGGATGTGGGGATGCAGGGTGGCTTGGGAAAGAGGGCTGAGGGGGTGGGATGAGGGAGGAGGGAGGGTCTGTGGATAGCATGTGGAGTGAGTAGAAAATTTCTTAATAAATGAAAAAAAAAATACAGCAAGTACTTGCACGCTTCAACTCCACCTTAAAATTTTACTTTTAGCCGGGCAGTGGTGGCGCACACCTTTGCTCCCAGCATTTGGGAGGCAAAGGCAGGTGGATCTCTGTGAGTCCCAGGCCAGCCTGGTCTACAGAGATATTTCTAGGACAGCTAGGGCTATACAAAGAAATCCTGTCTCCAAAAAACTAACTTTTACTTTTAGGGTTCTCAACAATAGATAAAATAAAGCCCACTTGGTGAGACCAGCAGTTAAGCCATTTCATGAGTCTACTTTGGGGAGAGACACCCTAGCTAATTGCATTAAGTCACAGATCACGTGCCCAGGGGTATCTGATGTCATACAAAAGGAACAGAAGAACAGTCCTAAGACTGATACTCATGAAAAAAAGAAAAGAAAAAGCATTTGAAACGAAGATGGAGAGGTGGTTCCATTAAGATCGGCCTGGAGTGGTGGCACACACTTTTAATTCCGGAACTCTGGAGGCAGAGGCAGAAGGATTTCTGTGAGTTAAGGGTCAGCCTGGTCTCCACACAGGGAGTTCCAGAACTGCCAGGGCTACAAAAAGAGACTCTGCCTTGGGAGCAGGAAAAAAGGAAAGGAAGGAAGGAGGAAAAGAAGGAAGATCCAATATTAAGTTTAGTTCCCAGTACCTATGTCTGGCCTCCCCAGGCACCCGTATTCATGTGTACACACTCATACACATGATTCAAACCAAAAATAAAATCTTTAAGATAAAATCATTTAACAGGGCCAATACCCACTCAAGGTTTGACATGTCAACCTTCCTCAAATGCCAGGATCAAGGGCGTTAAATATATGTTGATCAGTGCTGACACTTTCAGTCAGGGTGGGTTGAAGCCTTTCCCGGTCTGACTATAAAGACAACAGAAGTAATTAAGGCACTTGTGAGAGAGATCATCCCTCCTAATGGCATGCAGAAAAGTATCCAGATAACAGTGAAACTAAATGTGCTGGTTAGCAAATTGTGACACATTTGGGAAGTGTCAGTTCTACCGGTGGAGAAGAAGAAGACAGCTACCACTGTTGAAAGCCAAATTTGAAGCAAGCTTTAATTAAGCCACATAGATGGGCTCTGGCCAGGTCCATACCCAGATTCCTGGAAAATGGCCCAGAATCAAGTTTTGCAAAGGCTTAAGATTCATTGTATTTCCCATTAGGCCCAATTATGGGCAAGCATACATCATGACGTATTTCCTGCTTACATACCTCCTGCCCACATGTGATCGAGCACATCTGGTGTAGATGGGTCACACAAACTTTTTTAGGAGAGTGAAAACATGAGGCTTGATACCTCCCATAAACAATAGTCTCCAGAATTTTAGGAACTGTCTGTCCTTGGGCAAGGGACTTGCTGATCAGAAGCATTTTTGTTTCTCTAAGGCAATTTTGGATCTCTAAGGCATAGTAATTAAAATGTAAAATGTAGCCGGGCAATGGTGGCGCACGCCTTTAATCCCAGCACTCAGGAGGCTGAGCCAGGTGGATTTCTGTGAGTTCGAGGCCAGCGTGGTCTACAGAGTGAGATCCAGGACAGGTACCAAAACTACACAGAGAAACCCTGTCTCGGAAAAACAAAACAAAACAAAACAAAACGTAAAATGTAACTTTGGTTCTCACAGAAGGGAAATCTTAATTTTGAAAATGCCTCAACAAAATTTGCCTATAGGCTAGTCTGAGGGCATTTTCTTCATTAACGGTTGCCATGTTAGGGTCCAGCTCACTGTGGGTGATGCCACCCTGGGTAGGTGGTCCTTGGTGGTACAACAGGCTGAGAAAGCCATGAACAAGCCAGTAAGCAGCACTCTGTGGCCTCTGTTTCAGGTCTTGCCTTCAGGTTCATGCTTCCACAGGGCTTGGAGGGCTCAAGTCTTAGACAATGTGTAAAGGATGAACACACTTTATCAAACATGGAGGCTGTACCGTGCCAACAGAGAGATCTTCATTAGGATCAAGTCCTGCACACTGTCCTGCTAAGAGTAATAGTAGTCCCCCAAAGTGTGTTTAGTTTGAGCCTTCACTACTACACTTAAACTGATGGTACTGTCATAGAACAGGAAATAAAAGTTAAAAATCTGGGTATGGGCCAGCGAGATGCTTCACTGAGTAAACAACTGAGCACTTGAGTTAGTTCCTGGGAAACTATGTGAGGAGAGAATGGACTCCAGAGAGCTCTCTTCTAACTTCCATACACATGCCATGACAGACAGACCCCCTCCCCATGCACAAGAAATAATGAACTGTTTTAGAAATTATGATTGCTCTGTATGGCAGAGTTTATTTGTTTTGAGTCAGGGTCTTACTATGTAGCTGGCCTGAAACTCACTCTGTAGATCAGGCTGGCCTGGAACTCACAGCGAACAACCTGACTCTGCTTCCCGAGTACTGGGATTCAATGCCCAACTTGGGCAGACTTTAAATTTATCTAAAGCTTAATCACATGTTAGAGAGTCTTTTATAAGTAATATATGCTTAAAAGCAGACTCTGATAGATTATCCGTTACTGAGACATACCATGCTCATGAAGAATTTAAAGAATCTTCTAACTTGATAGACAATACTTGATTAATTAAACCAAAAGTTAAAGCAGTCTTTAGACTCTATTAGACTCTTAACATATTAAATAACTTTAATATATTAATAATTAAATTATTAGGCTCTACTATAAAGAGAGTTTTTTCACTGTTGACTCATCCTTTCCTTCTCGGCTGATGTTGTATATGGCATGCTCTGATGTGCTCAGCTTTCTGCCAAAGAATCCCTTATTGCTAAGAAGCTGAGCGAACAGCTGACTTGATTCACAGCAGCAGAAAACTATCTTCCATACAAAACAGCTGTTAAGGATAGAAGGCTTATTACTAACAGGGGGGCAGTATGAGGACACTTTATAGAGTGTCCTGTACTTCATTTTGCAAAAAGGAATCTGTGCATGCACAGGTAAGTAGCCCAGAACGTACACACTACACACTGCTAACCGTTTCTGTATTGAGTTAACCTTTGATTTAGATGTAATCCAGAAGGTGACACATGAGAAATTCAAGACTTGGTGGCCTTGATGTAAGAGACAACCTCATACACAGAGAGAGGAGGGGATATGGAAAACAGCACCAACACCATAAATCTCTGAGACAACACTGACCTCCTTGCCCAGAAGGGCAAGAGTGAACTATGAAGTCCACTGCCTTTCTTTCCCTGCTCTACATAACCTGCTGGGTAAGACAGATCTTTGGGATGTCAATCTGTTGTCTTCTCAGATTGCTGGCTCTCTCAATAAGACACAGTTTTCGGATTCAATTCCTAGCTCTGTTCACTGGATCTTGAAAGTGATACATAGCATGGACCAGTTTTCCAGTTCACTTTATCTTCCACCATGCCCACAAGAGATTAAGGCAAAGAATCCACAACTCACAAACACACAAGTTTCAACCTTATACTAGTGTTGTGTATAGGGCAATATTAATTCACTCCAAATTCAAAGCAGGTAATACTCTGATTAGTGATAAACACATGAAAAGCTAAAAGGAGTGCGCACACTCGTGCACACACACTCATGCACACTACGCTACAAACCACGTAAATTGCTATCACCTACTTAATCACAAAAGAAAATTTTAGAACGTTTAAATAATCCAATATTTTATTTAAAAAAAAAAATCCTACCAAGAGGGAAGCATGCAATCTGCTTTGCTCACAATTACACAAAGAAACCTTCAATCAAAAAGTTAAATACTGGGGCTGGTGGGATGGCTCAGTGGTCAAGAGCCCTGGCCGTTCTTGCAGAGAACCTAGATTCAATTCCCAATACCTCCATGGCAACTCCACCTTAAGGGATCCGAAGCCCTCTTCTGGACTCCACAAGCAGCAGCCACACACGTAGTGCACAGACATACAGGCAGGCAAAACACCCATACACATTAATAGAGAAAAAGTTAAATACTAAGCTTCTTAAATACATGCT
>CABHPR010157602.1:7216-25362 GCA_902168415.1 Peromyscus melanophrys | reverse complement strand
CGTGACCAGAGTGTAGACTATGCAACTACTACTAAATTACTACTTAAAACTAGTACAGCAAGAGTTCAAAGACAACTTAAAGCAACTGTCAGAAAGCTCATCTACGATCTCACTTAGGAATGTTATGTAATGTGCGGTGGCTACTAGATAAAACACAAAGGCATGAAAAATAGAAGGGTGTTCTGGGTTTCTTGCCACTCACCACATTACCATTACATTTTACTGTAACCAATCAACTACTTGGTGCTGGATACGCACCCTAAAATCCAAGCCCCAATTAAAACCATGGCTAATAAGAGTGTTTCACATGAAACATCAATAAAACTCAGTGAAATCACAATCCTTCCCCCACTCCCACTAAGTTCTTCTTCTATTTGGAAAACCCAGCAGTGATTTATGACAAACTTTATGGGCAATGAGACAAGCTATTTGCTGGGCTGCAGCTGCTCTAGTCCATTTGTTCCTCCTGCAGCTAATCTCGAACAGTATGAACACTCACCAAGTTACACTTCTAAAATGCTCTTATGTAGGTACATTGAGACAGGGTCCCACTGTGTCATCCTGGCTGATCTGGAACTCATTGAGTAGACCAGGCTAGACTTAAAATAACAACGATCTGCCTGCTTATGCTTCCCAAGTGCTGGGATTAAAGCCCAGTACCATCACACATAACTAATTCATGGGTATTTAGGAATCATATTCCTTATTACTCTAAAATTCAAACAATTAGGAATATATATTAGATCTTTCTAAGAAAATCCAATGACTGGTAACCAGTAGACAAGAGAACTGAAGCTGAGTGTCCATCCTGTGAAACTTTATGTTATCTCATGAAGAATTTCAAAGGAAAAGCTCAGAAAAACTTACTTTTTCATTTTTCCTCCTGCTGATGATTCTGTCTAAGCCATTAAAAGCACCAGATGCTACAAACAGGATATTTGTTGTATCAACTTGAACTGTCTCTCCACGTAGTTTTCGAGAATTCTTTTCTGGAACATTGACTATTGTGCCTTCTAGAAGTTTTAATAAACCCTGATAATGAATGAATTATAGCATTACCATATGTAAAGACATTATTATACATCAAAGAATAGGATTCAATGGGGGAAAATAATACATGGTTATGGTCAATGAGTGTAACTAATGAAAATTCCCCCATTTCTATAACCAAAATAAAAATAAACTGCACTTATCACTTTGGAATTCATAAATGAATTGCAATCTAAGGAAGTTGACTTTGATGGTAGAGCCTCCCTCCCTCCCCACCCCCACATTCTCATGTCTCTATGTGGCCCAGGCTGGTCTCAGTGATCCTCTTGCCTCAGCCACTCCAAGTGCTGGATTACAGGCAAGAGCCACTTTACCTAGCTTGATGGTAAACGCTTAATAAAGACAGAATGATGGCTCTGTAAAATGGTAATAAAATAGTGCAAATATTCAAAATTGAAACATATCCATCTTTCACATAAATTCTTTAATTCTAACTTAATTCTATAGTCAACGTTGAGTATATTTTGAGATGTCTTCATAAAAAATTATTCAGCATAGTTGATAATAGTCATAATTCTGTGTCTGTCAAAAAAATTGGTTTGTCACAGCTAATTGCCATTAGAGAATAAGTTTATTAAGGTGACCAATAGATCATTGTGACTTTAATTATGATTCTACAAGAAATGAAAGGCTATTTTATACCATCTTCTTTAGGAGATAGTGTGTCATGGAGCTAATCTCAAGCTTACTATGTAGACAACGATGACACTGAACTCCTGATCCTCCTTCCTGCACCACATCTGCTTTCTTTTCTGTCTCATCTCTCCTTTCCTCTGTTTCTTTTGGTGCTAGGGATTGAGCCCAGGGCCTTGCGCATACAAGGCAAGAAGTCGTTTACCACTGAGCTACATCTCAGCCTTTATACTAATCCTGTAATGGAACATGGGTGGGTTATTCATACCTAGTCTTCAGTCTTCTGGAAATGTTTAAGAGGGCCTTTGAAGAATAAAACTAAAACTAATAAAGATCAATCTTAGCTTTTTCTGTTTTTAAAAATATTTTAAATTTCCTAAGAAATGAATTTTCTTATTTAAAATCATTAATAACCTTTTTTTAAGGATCTGACCTACTTTAAATGGCATGTAAAGCTAGGTGGCACATGCCTGTAATCCCAGCATGCAGCAGGATGAAGCAACACTGCTGCAAATTCAAGGGCAGCCTGGACTACACAGACCTTGTCACAAAAAACCCACATTAAATAAATAAATAAAGTGGTATATGAAGTTTAGGGCGGGAAAAATAAAACAGAATCTAATTAAATGTGAAACCAAACGTACAATACTTGGGAAGCTGATGTATTCCCTTCTTTTTAGTGGGCTTGAACAAAATATTCAACTGCTTACTTGCTGAACGCCTTCTCCACCTACATCCCGTAACTGATGAATGCCTGGCACGCTGCCAATCTTATCTACTTCATCCAGAAAGACAATTCCTACAATTTAAGGAGGATTCCATTTACAATATGAAAAAGAAAGGCACGAGATAGTCTCAGCTTTAAAAGACTGGATAGCTACAAAGCAAAGTCAGTCAATCTTTTTACACTTAACATTGATTATTAAGAACATACTACTGGGGCAGGAGAGATGGCTCAGCGGTTAAGAGCACTGACTGCTCTTCCAGAGGTTCTGAGTTCAATTCCCAGCAACCACATGGTGGCTCATAGCCACCTGTAACGAGATCTGGTGTCCTCATAATAAATAAATAAATATTTAAAAAAAAAAAAGAAAAAAAAAAAAAAGAAAAAAAGAACATACTACTATCTTTCTCATTCATCTTTTCATGTAACTATTATGGAATTGATTCTATAGCATATAATTTTAGAATGATAACCAAAATGCTCTCTGACAAGAGTCTATAGTCTATTAGATAATGAATTCAATGGTTTTCTTCTGGAAGGGAAGATATAGCATTGTAGGCATGAGGCATTTACCAGAACTAGTAAAACTTCAGTTTATTCTTCCCTACCTCTCTCCCCCAAAATACACATTTATTTATTTATTTATTTGGTGTATGTGTGTGTGCATGTGTATGGGGACACATGTATTATAACACGTGGTGGTCAGGAGACAGCTTGCAGAGTTGGTTCCCTCCATCCACTATGTGGGCTGTGAGGAGAGAACTTAGGTCATCAGGCTTGTTGGCGAGTGCTTCTGTCTGCTGAGCCATCTCAATGACCTATCACCTAGACCTTGTCTTAGCACAGTGCTCCTCAACCTTCCTCATGCCCTGACCCTGTAATCCAGTTCCTCATGTTGTAGGGACCCCAACCATAAAATGATTTCATTGTTACTTCACAACTGTAATTTTGCTGTTATGAACACTTATCCAGTCTAAATTCTTGTCTTTGTCCCTGTCCCCAACCTTTCCCCACCCCCAGCACTGGAAATCTGGAGGAGTTAAGAACAAGAAAACCAACTGGAATATTAAAACCTAAAAAAAAAGAATAGTAACAGCCTGTTTGCACACTACCAGCTACTTTCACAGCCATAAGACAAAGCCAACAATCACGCTAGAATGGGTAACATCAGGTACTTTCCAATAATTAGAAAACGTCAGTTAGCCCTTGACTCAAAATGAGAATTATACTACTCCTTAATATTAGATTGCTTTCTAGAGACACTTCAACAAGCTACATTTAAAACATACCTTGTTGTGCTTTCTCTACATTGTAATTGGCATCTTGGAGCAGTTTGGCGATCACAGATTCAATATCTTCACCTACATATCCAGCCTGAGTCAAAGTCGTACAGTCACAGATAGCAAAAGGAACATCAAGGCATTTAGCTAAAGTTTGTGCCAGCAGGGTTTTACCTACAAACAAAAACAGTAGCTAAAAAATATACTGTCTTACAATTTTTCTACAAAAATAAACTTAAGTATATAATGAAGCCTGTAACATTCTTATATCTGTTCTCTACTATATTCAGATCTTACTAACTTTATTGTTCCTTTTACAAATTTAGAGACTGATATAATTAATATGTTAATTAAAAAGTTAGGAATTAGCCCAAAGGGCCACACCAATATCTCAAAGTCAGTTTTAGGTCTAAATAGTGAACACTCATGATGTAGCCAGAGCAATCTTGGATATTGTTCTTTTTTGAGGTAGGTTCTCATGCTGCAGACCAAGCTGGCCTCACACTTGTGGCAATCCTTTGGCATCAGCCTCTCAACTGTTCTGATTACATGCAGGCCTGAGAGCCAGAATCCACTATAGTTACAAGGTATAGATTACAGTATCACTCTCTAATATTAAAAAATGAGTAGTAAAGTTTCCCAAAATGTTATTTACCTGACCCAGTTGGTCCAAGCAGCAAGATATTACTTTTTTCAAGTTTTATGTCATCATGGGAGGAATCCAGGACTTCGCCTCCCCGTTTTTCCTGAGGCATTTGCTGATTAACCTGCTGCTGCATAGATGCTCCTAGGGCATTGCCATGTGGGCTTATTCCAGCAATCTGAAGCAACTCTGGGAAAAGAGAACAACTGGATTACTAGAGCTGCACCTGAAATTACTTGAGAAATGTTCCATATAATCCTACATCCAAAACAAGCCACTACTGGAAACAAATATTCAGCACTGCTTTACGTAAAAGAGAATTTCAAATTGACCAGTGACAAGTGTTTTTCTTTTTTTTAAATATGTTATTTATTCTTATTTTATGTGCACTGATGTTTTGCATGTATGTCTGTTTGAGGATGTCAGCAGCCCTGGAACTGGAGTTACAGACAGGTATGAGCTGCCATGTGGGTGCTGGGAATTGAACCCGGGGCCTCTGGAAGAGCAGCCAGTGCTCTTAACCGCTGAGAAATCTCTCCAGCCCCAGTGACAAATGTTAAATACAGTGAGCTTCAGAGAACTCTCCTCACCATTTACATCAGTGTGTGAGCACGCTCTTCACAGAGATAATGTGACAGAACAGGGCTTCAGCTGCTAGCCTTCCTTTGCCTCTGAAGAGCCACATAATCTTGCACAAGTTACTTTCTGATTCTGTTTTCTATCAACAAAACAGCATTATTACCTGTCCTATTAACTTCAAACATACAGTCGGATATTATGAGGATATAGCACAATTGATTTCAAGATAATATGCAAAATTAAGATCTGTCTGTCTGTCTTACTTTCTGTACAAATGAAAAGCTGAACTACAGAGAAAAAGAAAAACAATGAGACCAAGTATGGGAGAACACACTTTTAGGGAAGCAGAAGTTGGCAGATGTCTTGTGAGTTCAAGGGAAGTCGGGACTACATGGTGAGTTCCAGGCCACCAGAGTTACATGGGGAAAGAAGAACCAAGAAGAAAGGAGGAGGAACAGGGACTCAGGAAACTTGGGTGCTAGTCTTAGTCTGGCTGCCTCCTGCTTATGCAATCATGGAAAACTGTCTAACTTCCCTGGACATGCTTCCGGTGTGACACAGGCCTTTTCCAGTCTCCTCTTCCTTTAAGAATGTTTCTTTTAGTATAGCAGGAAACCAGGTGTGGTAATCTCAGTATCAGTAACCTTATCTGAATATCTGACTTTTACTGGGTATCAACAGGATCTTTCTGTGCCCTTCAACAGACAAAATATGTTACTAGAAAAGACGATAGTGCCGGTGAAGTATAAGTTTACAAAAATAAATGTTTATTCTTATTTTCTCTTGACTAGGAGAAAAAACCCAGAGTCTTTAAAGATTATCCACCTCAGCAAATAACCAAATTGTCCCCAGTTCTCATTACTTAAGGTATCTGTGACTATGTTATACTTAGTTATAATTTTGTGCTATTTTATATTTTATGTGTATGAATGTCTTGCCTACATATATGTGTACCATGTACATGCCTATGTCCCTGGAACTGGGTTTACAGATGGTTTTGAGCCACCATGTGAGTGCTGGAAATTGAACTCAGGTCCTTTGCAAAAGCATCAAGTATTCTAAACCACTGAGTGCTGTGGGATGATCTGTATATCAAATTGCTCTGATTGGTCAATAAATAAAACACTGATTGGCCAGTGGCCAGGCAGGAAGTATAGGTGGGACTAACAGAGAGGAGAAGAGAGAACAGGAAGGTGGAGGGAATCACTGCCAGCCGCCGCCATGACAAGCAGCATGTGAAGATGCCAGTAAGCCACAAGCCACGTGGCAAGGTATAGATTTATAGAAATGGATTAATTTACGGTGTAAGAACTAGATAGCTAGAAGCCTGACTGAGCCATTAGGCCAAACAGTTTAAACAATATAAGTCTCTGTGTTTACTTGGTTGGGTCTGAGAGGCTGTGGGACTGGCGGGTGCTGACTGTGGGCCAGGCAGGAAAACTCTAGCTACAACTGAGCCATCTCTTCAGCCTGCTGTGTTTATTTTTAAGTTGCTTCTAAGAAATGAGTTAAGAATATCATAGTGCCATCTAGTAACCATTTTAAACAAGCCAATAGATAGAATAAATAGTTCAGCAGTCATACCAATTTTTTTGTCCAATCTATCAAGTATCACTTTGAAAAAAATCATCATGCTTAAGGCAAAAGGTATTCTAGTCATTAAGATTACTAGTACAATATATACATAACTCCAGTTGTAAAGACCTAAGAGTTAGTAATTCACAATATTACTATCCACATTAGGCAAGAAGAAAACATACTCTTCTGTCTGAGGTTAGTTGTTATTAGTAAAATTTTCTTTTTAGTTTCCGGAAAATCCAATTTGGAGCTGTGGTGATAAGGAAAGGGCTTGAATTTGACTAGTTCTACCCGATGGAGAAAAATGACTTAAGTAAATAATTTCTTAAAAATTACAAGAGATAGCTGGGCGGTGGTGGTGCATGCCTTTAATCCCAGCACTTGGGAGGTAGAGGCAGGTGGATCTCTGTGAGTTCGGGGCCAGCCTGGTCTACAAAGCGAGTTCCAGGACAGTCAGGACTGTTACATAGAGAAACCGTGTCTCAAAAAAAATCAAAAGAAAAAAAAAAGAAAGATACATAAATTACAAGGGAGCTACATGATACATGTGTTTTATTTATTAAATGACAGGTTAAAACACAGCAGGAGCTGGTGTTTGGGGAAGATTAACTGATAACACATAAAACAGCACAGTGCCTATAAGATAAGGCTTATTATTATAGAAGCACTTGCTCTTATTACTGCTATTTTCCAATAATTTAATTATTCATACTAAGTCTAGAGATATAGCTCAGTGGCAGAATACTTGTTTAGTATGCATGAGGACCCAAGGTCAATCTTTATTATCACCAGAAAAAAAAAAAAAAAAAGAATTATTCCTATAGTATAAATTCAAGCTAAGGATGTATCTGGCACTTGCTGATTGAAGAAACAATGTTACAGCCGGGCAGCAGTGGTGCACACCTTTAATCCCAGCACTCTGGAGGCAGAGGCAGGCAAATCTCTGACTTTGAGGCCAGTCTGATCTGGTCTGCAGAGTGAGTGCTGGGATTACAAACATGTACCATCATACCTGGTTTAGATCTTACATTCTTATATACGATCTAATGCTAGTGCACTAAAACTGTATGCCTTTCCTTATTTGTTTTCAAGTTTTATGTGTATGGGTGCTTTGCTTGCATGTGTGTCTGTGCACCACTTGCTTGTTTGGTGCCTGTGGAGGCCAAAAAGGTCATTGGATCCCCTGGAACTGGAGTCACAGACAGTTATGAGATGCCATTGGAGAGCAGCACTGTTCTTAGCCACTGAGGCATCTTTCCAACCCTACTAACTGTATGTCTTAATTTTATTATATCATTCATTGTACATCAGTATTTCCACAAGTTTAAAAATAACTTGATCAAGATATGGTAGCACAGCCGGGCGGTGGTGGCGTACATCTTTAATCCCAGCACTTGGGAGGCAGAAGCAGGCGGATCTCTGTGAGTTCAAGGCCAGCCTGGTCTACAGAGTGAGTTCCAGGACAGCCAGGGCTACACAGAGAAACTCTGTCTCAAAGAAAAAATTAAAAAAAAAAAAAAAAAAAAAAAAAAGGTGTGGTGGCACATATCTGTAACTTCAACACTCTACAATTCAAGGCCAGCCTTGTCTACACAACTAGATCCTGTATCAAGCACACACATGCATGTATCCATGCACTCATTAACAAGAGCCAATATAATTTTCTCTTAAAAAATTTTTTTTAATTTAGCTGGGTAATGGTGGCACATGCCTTTAATCCCAGCCCTTAGCAGGCAGGCAGATCTGAGTTTGAGGCCAGCCTAGTCACAGAGCAAGGGCTACACACAGAGAAACCCTGTCTTGAAAAACAAAAAGAAAAAAATTTTAATTAGGCATGTTTTTCTCTTGATTTTTCATTAGATTGGTTGGTTTCTCTCTATGCTGTGATACACATGTTGAAGCTAAAAGACAACTCTGAGAGAGGTTATCTCCAGCAGGTGGAACCAAGCTATTGAACACAGGTCGGCACGCTTGCACATTCAGTATTTTTACTCATCTGGCCATCTTGCTGGTTCACAAAAATAAGAGGCTGGAGAGATCGCCCAGTAGTTAAGAGTATATACTGCTCTTGGACAGGACCTGTGTTTGGTTCCGAGCACCCACGAAGGGCAGTTCACAACTACCTGGAACTCCAGCTCCAGGATCCAACACCTCTGGCTTCCATGGACACCTGCAACTTTGTGGAATATTATTTTAACTGGGCAAAGATGTGTTACATTTGTTTATGCTGCGGAATATTTACTTTAACTGTGTAAGATTGTGTTACATTTGTTTATTCTGCATTTGTTTAAAAATGTAAGGATGTGTGCTTAATTATGAAAAAGATATGTTGCGCCGGGCATTGGTGGCGCACACCTTTAATCCCAGCACTCGGGAGGCAGAGGCAGGCGGATCTCTGTGAGTTCGAGGCCAGCCTGGGCTACCAAGTGAGCTCCAGGAAAGGTGCAAAGCTACACAGAGAAACCCTGTCTCGAAAAACAAAAACAAACAAACAAACAAAAAAGATGTGCTGCATTTGTTTCACCTTGCCTGCCTAAGGCACTTAATTGGTCTAGTAAAAAGCGGAACGGCCAATAGCTAGGCAGAGAAAGGATAGGTGGGGCTGGTGGGCAGAAAGAATAAATAGGAGGGAAAATCTAGGCTCAAGAAGAAGAACAAGAGAAGAAGAGAGGAGAGAATGAAGGAGATGCCCAGGGCCAGCCAGGCATCCACCAGTCAGCCAGACATGAGAAGCAATGGAAGTAAGATGTACAGAAGGAAGAAAGGTAAAAAGCCCCGAGGCAAAAGGTGGATGAAGAGAAACAGGTTCAGTTAAGTGAAAAGAGCTGCCCAGAAACGAGCCTAGGGTGGGCCGAGCACTCATAACTAACGATAAGTCTCTGTGCTGTGATCTGGGAGCCTGCTGTGGCCCAAAGAAAAAGCCTGGTACAACCTGCTCTCACCTGTACTTACAGAAACATACAAGTGTATATAAGTAAAAATAAAGGAAACTTTAAAAAATATCAAAAATATACAAATTATGAAAAATTGTTCCAAAGTTACACATTACATATAATAGGTTCATTTAAATAATACACAAGGAAGATTTAAATCCTCTTTCTTGGGAATATACAAGGTGAATGAATACATCATCGCTGCTACTGAGACGCTTCACTGAGGCAAATCTCAGCAACAATCTCGAGTACAGACAGGACCCAAGGGAGGGGACTTACTTGTAAATCTGTACTCATCCTCCCGTCTTCTGATTTCTAACTCTAAGAAAGGAGATAAAAAGAGCAACATGAAATATTATGTATTTGTTTAGTTTGGGGCAGTCAAGACTGAATGTCCACTTCCTGCCTTTTTCCAAATTCATTTACAGGACGTATTGTTTTCACCTTTTCACATTATGAACAACTTCTATGCAACATCCTTTCTATGTTAAAAACAAAACAAAATCAAGCTTAATGATGGTTGCCCCGATACTAATAGTCAATCAGTAGAATTTAAAAATTAGTATCTATTTAAAGAGAACAATAATTTAAGGTATAATAAGAGTTAAAGTTCTTCATACTATAAATGCAAAGCCTTTTGCTCTCCGAGCACATCATACAATTTAGGTATGACTGGAAAGAACCAGACAACAGTTGGTATATGACTGGATCACGATCTTTCCTAAGTCCACCGTAGGCATGATGTCCATTTTCTAAAAACAAGGTCAACTCCTATTACCACATAACTATTTTGCAATAAGCTCACCAGGTGAACAGTGTTTTCATTAAATTCGTTATATATTTAGTAGCTACTATAAAGCATTTAGCAGAAATTTCTCAAATTGTATGATGACTAAAAGAACCTAAAATTATAGACCTAGATCAGAAATCAGGGCTCCCCGGACAACAAAATAAAAACCTAAATATTTACATTTTAATTGAATTATAATTTATATAAAAAAAAATTCGGCTACTCTATTGTCCACAGTAAACTGAGATTGCATAGTACAATAATACATTAGAATCTCAGCTAAATAGGACTTCCACTGAGAATCACTTACAAATTTGCCCTGAACCTCACGTTCTATACTGGGGCCCAAGGACTGATGCTGTGTTAACTTCTCTCCGTGAATCTGACTTAGGCAAATGAGATTCTGTATCCTGAACCCCAAAGAGGAAAACTGGAGTTATCCAGAGCACTGCAGTGACCTGTCCAAGGTGATCTCAAGAATCCAAAGACACTCAGCCTCTACTCCAGCAGCCTTCAATTCTTGGTTGGTGTTTGTGCTGCTAGTGAGCAAAGGCGAGGCCTGGGAGTGTCAGGCAGGTACTCCACAACTGAGCTTGTCACACATTTCCTAAAGAGACCCTCAAGAAACACATTTTACTTTGTGACTCCAAGTTTTAAGAAACAATACTTACCTTGACTAAAAGTTAATATTTCTTATTCTCACCTACTTAAAAAAATTATTGCTACTGGTAACCCACCAAAATGATCTCATGATCTACTTACTAAGGGATAATTTAACATGTCACTACAGTAAAAGGACTCCGATAAAAGAGTTACAAATAATGATTAAGCATAGTAACTCTGTTTGGTCACTGACCTCTGGGTGTTAACGATGTCTGCTTCTCCACCTCTGCTTGCTGTCTCAGATTAGCTGGAATATTATTATATATTCTCTTATAATGATTATACACGGCAACTGAAAGTACCTTCTTAGCAAACGACTGGCCAACAACATACTTGTCGAGGTAGTTATAAATCTGAAAAATGATTAGGTATGAAAAATTCACTGTGAGCTATCATAAAAACAAACACATTACAAAACTATATACTAAACAAATTTGCTTAGAGTTTCAGATTTGAAAAAAGATTTCCATTAAAAATGAAGTGTCTGGGGCTGGAGAGATGGCTTAGAGTGCCTGCTGCTCTTGCAGATGATTGGAGTTTAGTTCCCAGCACCCACATCAGGAAGCTCAGTACTGCTTGTAACCACCTCTAGGGAATCTGATGCCCTCTTCTAACCTCGGCAGACACATATGCGCGCACGTGAACGAACACGAACACACACACACACACACACACACACACACACACACACACACACACACCACTACACATAAATTTAAAAAAAAAATCATCTTGAAAAGATATTCATTTACCTAGATAGCAACTTAAAAGCTTTGTTCTTTCCTTTTGGTGGGGACAGCAGTGCTGGGAAGCAAACCTAGGGACTTGGATGTGGCTTTGTATGTTCTGCCACTGAGCCACACAACTCAGCTTTGTTAATAAAAATTAAAGTTCTGGTTCACACTTCATATTACCAACTGTTTGGAACCAGACATCAATTTCTTGTGTTTCTAGTGAAGAAGATTTTAACTGGACACAGTGCTGCATGTCTGTAATCCTATCATGTGGTCGGTAGAGGCAGGAGACTCTCATGTTCAAGACCAGACTGAGTGACATAGTATAGTAACCACATTCATGCATGCACATACGCAAACACAAGCTATTAATATTGATCAACTCCTGAAAAGTCAAATCACTAATGTATTTTCTAGAACTTTGACTCAGATATATAAAATCTACAAATTAGAAGCTATATAAAACAATTACATTATTTTTGTGTGACCATTACTTTAGCCTTAAATTACAGTTTTCAAATTTTACTTACTCCTTACAAATCATATCTCTGCATTACTAAATTTGCCACAATACACATGGAGACAGACATACATGAATGCCCTAAACACAGCAGAATACAATGAAGCAGAAAATGAGAAGTAGTGTTAATTGTGCAGACCATAGAAAGATGGCCAGAACAGAGACCACAGGGCCAAGAAGTAAGACCTTCTGAGTTCTCAAAAAGTACACACCATGTATTCAAAAGAACCAGTGCATACTCTGTCATATTTTACAGGACCAAATCACTCTGTCTGAAATTTCTAGAAAGAGTCATCAAAACCATGGAGACACACATAGAGCAGCCCTGAAAGTCGTCTTCTGATCTGCACACACACACACCATGAGCACATGTATGTGCACATTTACACACACACACACACACACACACACACACACACACACACACACACACTAAATTAAAAATGAAAAGACTCATAGAGCTAGGCACAGTAGCATATGCCCATAATACCAGCACTTTAAGGTGAAGGCTCCAGGATCAGATGCTCATCTTCAACTACATAGGGAGTTCAAGGTTAACCTGGGTTATGTGGGACATGGGTCTCAAAACAAAACAACCAAAAAAGGTAAAAACCTTATAGACTTCTTTAGATAGATAGTGTTAGGATTTAACATAAACAGGAAGAGTGAAGGAATGGAATGTTTTCAGCATAAAATGCCTCAAAGATGGAGGAAAGGCTTCTACCTTTTTGGGGGGCGGAGGTGGCTTCTGCTGGAATGCCAACTTCACAGCCTCGGCTGCTGACTCTGGTTCTTTAACTATGCTTTTCTTTGAGTCCGCTTCTGATAGCACAACAAAAAAGTGATGACATTTTTCACACTTGACAAAACGGGTGGAAGCTGAAAAAGGTCAAGAGAGAAAAATTTTAGGAATAATTTCAATAGAGTTCACCTTAAAAACTTGCTGTATACAGCACTAGGGAGGCAGAGGCAAGTGGATCTCTGTGAGTTCAAGGCCAGCCTGGCCTACAAAGTCTCCAAAAATACAGAGAAACCCTTTCTCGAAAAACAAACAAACAAACAAACAAACAAACAAAAACAACTTGCTGTAGGGCTGAGGTATGGCTCAGTGGAACAGTGCCTTGGCTAGTTGACTTGTTATCCACTGGCTGTGGCGCACGTGGTTGTAATCTCAGCACGGGAGGGTTTTTTTTTCTTTCTTTTTGAGCAGTACCAAAAGTTCAAGGGCACACTGAGCACACAGTCACAGTCCAGCCTAAGTCAGAAAGTAAGACCCTATACCAAAAAATAAAAACAAACCAAAAATCAACAATAAAACTGGGCAAGCAAGATGGCTAATACGTTCAGGTATGTGCTTTTAAGCCTGAGTCCAATCGCTAGAACCACATGGTTGGAGAGAGCTGACTACCAAAGATATAACCTGATCTCTACACACGCACACACATAAAAGAAATAAATGTACTAAAAACAAACTATTTTATTCATTTCCACTAGTTTCTTTTCCTGATATAATATTCATTAAGAGTTGGCTGCAGCCGGGCGTTGGTGGCGCACACCTTTAATCCCAGCACTCAGGAGGCAGAGGCAGGCGGATCTCTGTGAGTTTGAGGCCAGCCTGGTCTCCAAAGCGAGTTCCAGGAAAGGAGCAAAGCAACACAGAGAAACCCTGTCTCGAGGAAAAAAAAAAAAAAGTTGGCTGCAATCCAGCTATCCTTAGCCCTGGCTGTCCTGAAATTCCCTCTGTAGACCCACCAGCCTCTGCCTCCTGAGTGCTGGGACTAAAGGTGTGCGCCACCACCGCCTGGCAAGAAGATATGTTCTTTAGATTACCTTGCACATATGATCATTTCTAAAACTTCTTGCAGTAGACAGGAATTAACCCAGAGATCCATGATAATGTACAGAAAAAGGCTTTGGGGCACTCAATCCTAAATGGAAACAAACCCCTCCCCTCAAGGATCAGGGATCTATGCAGAGGTGATGGATGGATGACTCTAAGGAACCAGCATCTTCACACACAACAGGACTGATGCACATGTGTAGTCAAACAGACTGTGTGGCAGCATGCACAAGGCCCACACAGGTTAAGTCAGAAGGGTGAAGAAAGGGCTAAGTAGACACTAGAAGCTATCTGTAATTGGAAGCTGCTGAGAAAAGGAAAATCACTTTTCTCTAGTGGAGCATCACTAGGTATATCAACCATACTTGTTCAAGAGGAGTTAGCCATCACAAAACAAACTCACCAATATTTTTGTGGCCTTTTTGTTTGTTTTGGCATTGTCTTATTAGTTTCTTATTTGTTTTGATTTCATTTCTGTAGGGGTATTGGGATTTTGTTTCTTGTTTTTTTGTGTGTGATAGGGAGATAGGAAGATCTGGGAGAAGCTGAGAGAGGAGGACAAACATAATCGAAATATATTGTATGCAAAAACTTTTAATTAAGGAGAAAAAAGATATTCTAGGAGCTGGAGAGATGGCTCAGTGGTCAAGAGAGTATACTACTCTTATAGAGAACCTGAGCTTGTTCACAGTACTCACCGAAAGAGGCTCTCAACCACTTGTAACTCCAGCTCCAGGGGGATCCAATGCCTCCGTGGGTACTTGCACTCATGCAAATACCCACACAGAGATACATTACACACATCATTAAAATAAATCTTTAAGGACTGATTTTTAAAGAGAAATGGCTCAATGTTTAGGAGCATTGTCCATTCTTCTAGAGGACCCGGGTTCAATTTCCCAGCATCCACATTGTTGGGTGATTTCCTACAGAGCTGCATTGGGTTTGATTCTGGAGTGCTAGCACCTAGCTTTGATCTGCCTTTTGTGACTGCTACCTTCTGTCTCTGGAACCTTCTATTTGAAGTCCTCTTTGAGAGTTTCCTAGGGTTTCAAAGCCTATGTAAACTTGGTTGAGGGGCAACCCAGAAAACTGGTATTCCTTAACTGAGAATTTGCATTTGGCATTGTTCCTTTGGGGAGCTTAGATAAGAGGTTTTGGGACATAAAAATTAACTTGCTAAAGGTGTAAATTGAAAAACAATAAAAAGTCCCTTTTTTTTAATTAAGAAGTTTTCTGTTCATTTTACATACCAACCATAGGTGCCCCTCTCCTCCTTCCTCCTCCAACCCAACCCAACCCCCTCCCCCCATTCCCACCTTCTCCAAGGCAAGGCCTCCCATGGGGAGTCAGCAGAGCCTGGTACATTCAGTTGAGGCAGGTCCAAGCCCCTCCTCCCTGCACTAAGACTGTGTAGTCTCACCATAGGCACTGGGCTCCAAAAAGCCCACTCAAACAGCAGGGACAGACCCTGATTCCACTGCCAGGAGCCCCTTTAATAAGCAGATCAAGCTAAACAACTGTCTCGCCTATGCAGAGGGCCGAGTCCAGTCCCACAGAGGCTCCACAGCTACTGGTCCACAGTTCATGAGTTCCCACTAGTTTAATTTTGTTGTCTCTGTACATTTCCCCATCATGATCTTGATGCCCCTTGCTCACAGACTCCCTCTTCTCTCTGAGATCTCCATGAGCAAACGGGGGGCGGGGGGATGGAGGGAAGGGGATGGGGATGAGAACATAAGGGAATGGGATGGTCAAGCTGGAATAGGGACAGAGTGGGAGAGCAAGAAAAGAGATACCATAATAGAGGAAGACATCAAGGGAACAGGGAGAAACAGGGTGCTAGGAAAGTTCCCAGGAATCCACAAGGATGACCCCACCTTAGACTACTAGCAATAGTAGAGAAGGTACCTGAACTAGCCTACTCTGGTAATCAGATTGGTGAATACCCTAACTGTCATCATAGAGCCTCCATCCAGTAAATGATAGAAGCAGATGCAGAGATCCACAGCCAAGCACCAGGCTGAGCTCCAGAAGTCCAGTAGAAAAAAAGTCCTTTGATAAGCTATGAGGAGTCAGTCCAGAAAGGCTGATTCCCCTGCAGCTGGAAAGGCTTATTTTTTCCTCCAAGTGCCTCTGTATCTTGATTCCACTAACCCCGTGAACCCACACCCCATATGTAACACCACATGGTGGGTCACAATTGTCTGTAATGCCTTAGTTCTGGGGGATCCCACACCCTCTTCGGGCCTCTGTAGGGACTGCACACATGTAATGCACAGACATACATGAAGGTAAAATACCCATACACATAAAATAATTTTTAAAAAAATTATTCTCAAAAAATAAAATGAATCTTTAAAAAACAAAACAAACCTTTAAAAAAGATATTCTATTAAAACAACAACAAAGTGTTGTTTTGTTCCAGTAGCAAATTTTAAATTAAGGACTGACTCATAAATGGTATTTACTGATCACCAATAAATGTTTAAAGAAATATCAAGCCATCAAATCCACAAATTAACACAAGTTCAAATATATAATCACCATTTCCCATTAAAGAGAAAACAGTGAGCATCTTTGTTTTCTAATAAGGTGCAAGTTCACAGCTGTTACTGATGGGAAACAGGGCAAGGATTAAAGGGCAGAGAAGCGTCTCATCCAGTTCAAGCTGTATAACAGGAAAATCTGGCTTGGAAACAGATGACCAAAGTATTTCTCTATGGAAATTAGGTCAAAGGGAAAGAGATTAAACACCAACATATCTCATCTGTGCTTGATATTGAAAGGCTGCTTAAATTTAACTTGAGAGGCCGGGCGGTGGTGGCGCACGCCTTTAATCCCAGCACTCGGGAGGCAGAGCCAGGCGGATCTCTGTGAGTTCGAGGCCAGCCTGGGCTACCAAGTGAGTTCCAGGAAAGGCGCAAAGCTACACAGAGAAACCCTGTCTCGAAAAACCAAAAAAAAAAAAAAAAAATTTAACTTGAGGGCCAGGCAGTGGTGGCACATGCCTTTAGTCCCAGCACTCGGAAGGCAGAGGCAGGTGGCTCTCTGAGTTTAGGCCAGCCTGGTCTACAGAGCAAGTTCCAGGACAGCCAGGGATACACAGAGAAACCCTGACTCAACAAAACAAAACAAAAATTTAACTTGAATATTGGATTTGCAATACAAGTTCGGTATATATTCAAGTTCAATGACTCAATTTTACTTATTAAAATATTAACTATGGCGGTGACATGAATTATAAGGCAGAATTTTTAACTCTTAGAAATACCTTAAGGTGGCCATACATTCATTCCCATGGGCTGAAGGCCTGGGCAGAGCAATAGGGGGAAAAGTGGGCCAGTGAGCTGACCCAGAGGGTAAAAGTGCACGCTGTTAAGATCAATGGTCTGAGTTTGACCCCTGGAGTCCACATAAAGGTAGGAGAGAACCAACTCCTTCAAACTTCACTTGATCCTATATGTGTGAGACCACACACACACACACACACACACACACACACACACACACACACACAAACACACACACACACTAAATAAACAAACAAACAAATAAATAAAACAAAAAAACTTCAGGGAGAAGGAAAGGGAGAAAGTCAGCAGATTGCTGGTATTCCCTTTTTCTGTTTCTGGTGGGCCATACATCCGCATGGCCACAATGTCCTTGTCCAAGCACACAGAGCCAAGTGAAATGGACTGAATGTCCTGAAACCATGAACTGAAAGAAACCCTTCCTCTTTTCAAGCTGTCTGGTCAGTACTTTGTCACAGAAAAAAGGAAAGTACCTGACACGGATGCAGAGGACAGTAACTGCAACCAGGCCACATGGTCCACAAACTGTTTGGCCTTTTCCTGTAAATGTTTACTGACTAGAGCTATACTATGTTTAAAAGAAGCTGTGAAGCAAGTATCTGGAAATGGGTCAGTACCTAGAATACATACAGAGCCCTCCAACAATAGAGACAACCTTATTTAAAAATGAACAGTCTTCAAATAGTCACTCACCTAGCCAAAGAACACCCACAAATGGCCAAAAACATAGGAAGACACTAGACATTATAGGTCATCAGCAAAACACAAACTAGAACCACACAGTGGGTCCTCAGGGCAGTGCTCTTACAAAGGGAACACAGGTTAGAACCACACAGTGAGTCCTCAGGGCAGTGCTCTTACAAAG
>CABHPR010157601.1:13359-23846 GCA_902168415.1 Peromyscus melanophrys | reverse complement strand
ACTATAAAATGGACTGACTTATTCCTAAATCCTACTGGCTAAGACAACAAATGTCACCCAATTATACGTCCACTGGGGATCTGGTCAGTGCCACATGCTGGGCCTGTGTTGACAAAGAGGGAGAATAGGGACAGACATACTAAGTTATTTGTTGCTGTGTGTGTGTGTGTGTGTGTGTGTGTGTGTGTGTGTGTGTGTGTGTGTGTGTTAAGAATCAGATACCGGAGGGCAGGGGATGTACCAGGTGTAGGACGTGTAACACAAGTCATTGAACATCACGTAGACCTTAGCATAAAACTGATATGGAGTTGGCTTGAAGTTCATGGCGAAGAGAGAGTGGATAGCTGAGAAAATGGGATTCCACCAAGGCTGAGCAGCTGGAAGAGGAGAAGCATTACTAGTGAGTGACATTTGAGAAAAAATACCAGCTGACCTTGTGACTGTCACATGGGATTAATGAGATGAGTAACAAGCATGTGCTCGACTTCCAAAGCTATAAAATGTCTTTGGCCTCTGTCTGTGGTAAAACAGGAACACAGACACAGAGACTCATACAGACATGCACACACACACACACACACACACACACACACACACACACACACAGAGACATACACAGATACACACAGACACACACAGGCACATCCACACTTACAGAAAGCCAGGACAATTGATAGACAAGTGGGCAGGCAGGCAGGAAGGGATGCATCTCCTTTTACAAATGTATAAGCTATATAACAGAGTCCTTTTGGTCAAATACCTTTTCTATGTGTAACGCCTAAGAGCCATGGGCTGGGCATGAGAGGAGGAAGAGGAGGGCATCATTTCTTCAATTGTAGCTATGTTCTTTTTGTGAATCTTGGAGAGAAGGTGTTCGTAATTATTTATTTCTGGTGAAGGTTCTGTTACAGCTCATCCTGAGTCATCACTTGAAGGAGTTCCCAGAAGGAACAGCCAGGGTAGGCTGTACTGGAGACTTACTGTTGAAAATTACTTTATTTCTATAAAGTTTTTCTGCTACCACTTCTTCATCATCTTTACACCCCCTGGCCCCTGTGTGTGTGCATCTTAGGTAGGGTTTCTATTGCCCTATGACACCGTGACCACGGCAACTCTTATAAAGGAAAACATTTAGTGAGGTGGCAGCTTACAGTTCAGAGGTTTAGTCCATTATCATCATGGTGGGAAACATGAGGCATGAAGGCAGACATGGTCCTGGAGCTGAGAAGCCTTACATCATGACCCATAGGCAACAGGAAGTGAGCTGTCTCACTGGGCATGGCTTGAACATATAGAAGACCTCAAAGTCTGCCTCCACAGTGACACACTTCCTCCAAAAGACCACACCTACTCCAACAAGGCCACACCTCCTAATAGTTTCCTTTGGAGGCTCTCTTAGTTAGGGTTTTCATTGCTGTGAAGACACACCATGACCACAGCAACTCTTATTTTTTTTTGACTTTATTTATTTATTTTTTAAATTACACTCATGATATTCATTAATTACACTCATGATATTAATCACATTTATGGTATTCATAGATTACATTTACAGTATTCATTCAATTATATACATATAATATATATATATTAATTTTAAATGCTGAGTGTCATTTATTTAAGGGGGGAGGAGGTACAGGCTTACAGCACAATGGGAGGACCCCGGAGGGCAGAAGTTTGCTACTGATGTTTTACAATCTTGTTTCTAATCTGTTAACGCCCATTATTCAGGGTACCAGGCAAGGAACTTCCCTTAAGCATTCAGGAGGGTGGAACCTGGCGGGGAATTAGCATAGGGAGAATATCAAGGTCAAGGTCCGCAAGCAAGGCAACAGTTGCCCAAAACGGGGGCCAGGGCCCTGCAGGTCCCCCTTTTATTAAAAAATGAGCTTCTGACTTGGGTTGCGTGGGACGTCAGCAGGTCACCTTACCCGTCATGGAGACGCCTGCCCAGGCCACACAGGTGCTCTGTCTTAGGTTGGTGAGTGCCCCCCAGGCATTACCCATCTCTGAATACTCATTATCATATGGGCTCAATCATGTGTGAGCTGCAGAGTTAATTGCTGCCAAGGATCTCAAAGAGGCACTGGGCTTGCAATCTGTGTGTTCGATACAGAAAAGACCAACAGAGGTCCTATCTCACCCATAGCCAGTAGGCTAAAGGCACCTGGGCCATTCCCTTCCTTAACGAGCCATACTGTATGTTGGTGTCCTTGTAAGATAGTATCCCAAAAGCAACTGGAACTTGAGTTTATGAATTTATAATTTTCAAAGCCAATCGAGATGTATATAACTACTGAATTAAATTTATCATGCCCAATAGAATGAAAGATTAACTAAATGTGGTAGCTACTTTTGTTGCCAGGGTCTCCATTGTGCTAGCTGTAGTAAGCCATTATGAAATGGTAATCTCAGAAAGAGTAGCAGTGGTGGGCACCATTGCTATAACGGCAACAGCGGCAGCAGCAATGTCAAATTCTCTTCTGGATTGTGTGGACATCCACTGGCATGGATACAACTCCAGTAACACGTACTGCCAAGGCCCATTTTTCTTGATCCCAGCACGACTTTAGCTGGCAGCTCTTCTGGAGAATCCATTCTTATGGTTACAGTTCCTAGGCTTTCATTAATGCTTGCCAGAGCTGGCGATATTGGGCTCTCAATCTCCATTGACATCAGAAGGATAGATTTTTTTTTTTAATGAAGACACAGCAACTCTTATAAGGAAAACATTGCCTACAGTTGCAGAGGTTCAGTTCATTATCATCATAATGAGGGGACATGGCAGCATGCAGGCAGACGTGGCACTACATCTGAGAATGCTACATCTTGCAGGCAACAGAAAGTTGACTGAGACATCAGTTGGTATCCTGAGCGCAGGAAATCTCAAAGCCTGTCCCCAGAGTGACACACTTCCTCCAACAAGGCCATATCCACTCCATCAAAGCCACGCCTCCTAATAGTGCCACTCCCTAAGGGCCAATTACATTCAAATTACCACAGGGGCCATTTTCTTTCAAACCACCACTGTGTATGTGTGTATATGTGTGTGTGTGTGTGTGTGTGTGTGTGTGTGTGTGTGTGTAGGCCAGGGGACAATCTCAAGTGTCCTTCATCAGGTGCCATTCATTTTTTTAAGTCAGTGAATCTCCCCAGCTTGGAGCTCACCAAGGAGGCTGACTGGCTGGCCAGGGAGCCCTGGGTCAGGGAGCCCTGGGAATCTGCCTGTCCCACCTTCCCAGCTGTGGGATTCCAAGTGTGCACCACTAACATGCATGGCTACTTTTTTAAAAAACAAAATCTCCTCAGTACATGGTCCTGACTAGCCTCACAGAGCCTCTGCCTGCCTCTGCCTCCCAGATACTGTGATTAAAGGTGTGCACCACCATGCCCTGCTCAAAGGCAAAATATATGGCTCATTTTTAGATGACCATATTTTTTTCCTGAGGTGCTTCAAACTCAAAATATTCATAGCCATCTATTCATAGCCATCTACCAATGTTTAATAAAATACTGAATGCTTCTATTACAAAAGGAAGCATCCAGTATTTTGTCAAGCATTGGTAGATGGCTATGAATAGATGGAATAGATGTTATTTCCTTGTTTTGTTTCTTGTTTTTGAGATGGGGTCTGTCTACATAGGATGTAATTTCTCTGTAGTTAGGACTGGGTCTAGCATGACGGAGGCCCTGAGATTGATCCCAGCAGGGGGAGGAATAGAGAGGAGAGACAGATTTGCATTCGGCTATAAATTACAGATTAGCAAATCACTTTTCTGATTTGTTTTGTTTTGTTTTCTGAGAAACAAACAGGTTTTCTCTGTGTAGGCCTGGATGTCTTGGAACTCGATTTGTAGACCAGGCTGGCCTCAACCTCAGAGGTTTGCTTGCCTCTGCATCCAGAGTGCTGGGATCAAAGGCATGAGCCACCACAAAATGATTTTTTTTCTTTTGAGAGAGCCATGATTGAGCCTCTAGAAAATCTTTTAGCCAGAGAAGCACACAGAATCTGAAAGCTTCCCTCCTTAATGAATACTTGTTATCAATACTTTAAATTTCAGGTCAGAGAGATGGGGAGGTAGCTCAGTTGGTAGAGTGCTGGCTTATATGTGTGTACACATATATGTAGCATGTATGAAGCCCTGGGTTCTACTCTAGAACCATGTAGACTAGGCATGGTGGTACCAGGGGGCCAATGTTGGAGGGTCGGAAGCTCAAGGTTGGTCTCCTCAACCGTACAGTAGCCTGTGCTGCATCAGATGCTGTCTCAGACAAACAAACAAACAAACAAAAACTTAGACTTATCTGAAATGTTAATCTATTATAATAATCCCTTTGGAATTGTGCACAAATGTTGTTGTAATGAATTATAATGGAATTTTAAAATGAAAATGGTATTTGTCCCAAGAATATAATGATGGTGTTAATTTTTTGAGATTTATTGATGTTTATTTTATGTGTCTGGGTGTTTTGCCTGAATGTATGTCTGTGCACCATGTGGATGCAGTGCCCTGGGAGGCAAGAAGACAAGTTTGGATCTCCTTGGAACTGGAGTTACAGGTTCTTAGCCACCTTGTGCATGCTGGGAATCAATCATACCTGAGCCCTCTGGAAGAGCACCCGGTGCTCCTAACCACTGACCTATCTCTCCAGCATCAGATATTTAGTCATAAATCTATGACAGAAAAATACACTAAACACTTGATATGAAAAATGTTTTTCTCAATGTGTCCTGGAGAGACGGAATCGAAGAGTGAAGGCCAAATCCTGACTTGTATGAGGTCAAGGGTTAGAAACCCAGCTGAGCTGAGGGAGGGCTGGGGTGGGGAGAGACAAAGAGAGAAAGAGAGAGAGACAGACTGAGAGACAGAGAGAAACAGAGACAGAGACACACAAGGAGTTCTTGAACCAAAAGATCTGAGATGGGGAAGAAGAGAGGAGAGGGATGGGTGTAGAAACTGGATCCTGAGTCATCCTGAGGGGACAAGTGTCCCAGAATTCTTCCTCCTCCTTGAAGAGGTGCAGCAGAGGTGCCTAAGGGTCCTCAGCACAGCAGATGGAAATCTAGGCATGAAGGCTTGGGGTTAGGAATGTGAGCAGGAAGACAGGATGACCGGAGGGGGAGCTGAGGACCAGAGAGAAGCCTGAAAGGGTCCTCTCTCTGCACAGCAGATGGGAATCTAGGCACGGCAGCCTGGGGCTAGGAATGTTAGCAGGAAATCAGGATGACCAGAGGGGAGCTGAGGAGCCCAGTTCTTCCAAGCCTGGTGTGTGGAGATCAGCTGACCTTGTGAGACCAGCCAAACACGCTTTTTCTCACTGCTCCCTCTCCCATTATGTTTCTCATTTGTTCACGTGAACACCTGTGTAAACATATGTATAGAGGTCAGAGGACAACTCCTTCAATCTTGTGGGTCCCAGGGATTGAACTCAGGTCATCAGGCTTAGTGGCAAATGCCCTTACCTTCTCAGCCATGTCCCTGGCCACAGGTAAGTTCCTGTAACTGCCTAAGAAAGACAGCACACAGGCATTTGGCAGGCAGTACTCACCAACACTGTGGGCACCATGGCTGTAGCTGAAATACACAGTCTATCAGCTAGTGGCAAGTGCTAGCAAGCAGGACAATAAGGCATGGGAGGGAGGAAGGAAGTGAGAGTTTGGGTGTGCAAGGAACTGTGGCCAAGGGCAGGCCAAGGTGGACCTGCTGGAAGGGTACGGTCAGGGAATTGAGCCCTGGAAGTTACTGGAAGAAAAGCTGGCCTTGCAACACCTCCAGGGACAGACTCACCTACGGTGCAGCCTATGTGTTGTGTTGGAGGAAGGCTCATCTAGGGTGGAGGTAGCAAAGGAGAGGTTGTAGGCCATGTGGTGGTAGAGAGATCATGAGGCATTGGGGCCTGCAGAGCTGTGTAGCTTCACCTGAGTATTTTGAACAGATTAATGGCACCATATGACTAGGGCTGCCCACCCCAGACCAGACTGAGAAAAGCTCTGGGGACAGGTTAAGGACAGAGGCATCAAGAGGGCTACTGTGATTACCACAGAGAGGCTGTTGGCTTGGTCCAGGGAGCAAGGACAGAGAGACCAGGAGTGACATCTGGGGTACACTTAAAACTATATTATTTGTTACATTCATTTACTGATTTATTTATGTATATGTGGGTGAGTACATTCATGTGTGTGTCCAAGCCATGGTGCACCTGTGGAGACCAGAGCACAGGGATGGGTTCTCTCTTCCCACCATGTGGATCTCAGAGATCAAACTCAACTTGTCAGACTTGGTAGCTAGTGTCCTTTCCTGCTAAACCATCTCATTGGCCTTGAGATACATTTTTAATATGTATCCGTTATCCTTCCTCTCATTCTAAACACACTTTCCCCCCCACTCCACATTTTGAACTGTATAGATTCATTTGTTTCTGTTTGTTTTGTTTTGTTTTGTTGTGTTTTGTTTTGAGACAGGAACTTATGTAACTCAGGAAGACGCTGAACCTTCAAACTTACTATGCAGCTGAAGATAGCCTTGAACTCTCGATCCTCAGCTCCACAGAGCCGGGCTTGAAGGCATGCCTACTACCCATGCCCAGTTACATTTTGAAACACCTCTGATATCAGAGTGCGTCTTAAACTTGGTGGCCTATTTGTGATTGTTGTCAACTCCATGGTGGCTGTAACCTACAATTAATCCAGTGTAGAGACGAGAGAGAAATCTTTGCTAACTCTTCACTGGACAGCAGATTAATGCCTAGAATTTGTAAATAGTTCATAGAACAGAATGAATAAGAAATTGGACAATAAATAGACCACAAAATGGACAGTTCTCAAAAGATGAAGTATAAATAGCTGACGAACACATGAAAAAAGCGTTCAACCTCACTAGGCCTCAGGGAAAGGCAAATCAAACCAACAATGAGATTCCATCTCACCCCAGTCAGAACATAACCAATGGTGCTGAGGATGTGGGTAAAAGGGACCCCTATACACTGCTGATGTGGATATAAAGTAGTCCAGGCACCGTGGAAGTCAGTACGGAGGGTTCTAAAACCGTAGTAATAGATTGTTCCATGTGACCACGCTGTCATTCCTGAATATTGAACCCAAAGACTCCAAGCCAATACACCACAGAGATGCTTGTACATCAGTGTTTATTGCAGCCCTAGTTAAAACAGCCTGGTACCTTAACTTAGCTGACCACACCTTCCTTATTCACTCCTCTTTTGTTGGTGTAGTTTTCATCTATAAAGAAGAATGAAGTCATGCCATTTGGAAAATGGATGCAGCTGGTGAGAGTCATATTAAATGAATGAAGTCAGACTCACAAAGAACACAAACTTTCTCTCCCTGTGGTTACTAGATTTTATAAAGATAGACTCATCTATCTATATGTGCATGAAAATATAAGCAGAACTGTCCAGGGTAACAAGGGGACTAAAAGGAGGGGTGTCAAAGGGAGAGCATGGTGTTGGGAGGAGAACGCACTTAAAGTGAGTTACAGACTTGAATGAAATGTTCGTATGAAACTTAGTACGTTGTACAGTGAGCATGCACCATTGAGAAACCTAATACACTTCTAAAACGCTGTCAAGTTGGGCACAATCCATTTCATTTGGGAACCTCACTTATTTTTGTATCCTCTAAACAAAGTAATAGGCTTGTCACTGAAGGTCATGTAACATTTGTAAGAATTGGATTTTGCTGAATTAGATCTGACTAGCTAGCTAGTTCTTACTCCTGTCCAATGTAAATAATTATAGTTCTTATCTCATAAAAATCTTTGGGGCACTAGGAAGATTACATTCATAAAAAGGTCACGCAAGCAGGGATAACGCTTATTTCGTGAGTGACCAATAAATGCTTGCTGTTTTAAAAATGTGTCTAATGGTGTAAGCAATGCTATGACTACATTGTGTGTGAGTGTGTGTGCATGTGTGTGAGCATGTGTGTGAGCATGTGTGTGTGTGTATGTATGCACATGTGTGTGAGTTTATGAGTGTGTGTGAGCATGTGTGTGAGTGTGTGCAAATATGTAAGTATGTATGTGCATGTGTTTGAGTGTGAGTTTTTGAGTGTGTATGAGGGTGTTGTGTGTGTGTAAGCCTGTGTGTGTGTGTATCTGTGTGTGTGTGTGCAAGCCTGTGTGTGTGTGTATCTGTGTGTGTGTGTGCTTTCCCATGGGGAGATCAGAGGTCAATGTCAGGTGTCTTTCTCAGATGCTTTCCACCTTACTTTTTTGAGACATGGTTTCTCACTGTAGTAGGTAATCTTGGTTGCCAATTTAACTCGATCTGGAATCAACAACAACAAAATGCAAGCTGCTTAATTTTCTTGTTTGGAGTATCTGAAGTGAGAAGACACAGCCTGAATGCGGACTGCCACTTCTGGTGACAGATAAAAGAACAAGAAGAAGGAAGTTTGCTCTTGCCTGTCTGCCCTCATTCCTCCTGGCAAGTTTCTCTCGCCCATTGCTGTGCGACTTCTTCACTAACAGGAGAACCGGCTTCTTTGGGATGCCAACATGGACTGCAGACCAGCAGCTCTCCAAGAATCCTCCAGGTCTCCAGCAAGACTGGCTGGCCAGCAAACTCCAGGAATCTGTCTGTCTTTGCCCTTCAGAGCTGGGATTACAGGTGAATGCCACCACACCTGGCTTTCATGTGGGTTCTTAGGATCAGACACAGGTTCTCATGATTACATGCCTAGCACTTTACTGATTAAGCCAGCTCCTCAGCCTCTTATTATTAAATTAATAATAACAATAATAATAATAATAATAATAATAATAATAATAATAATACATCTGTCTTCAAGCCTTAGAGTGGGATCTGTCCCTTCTTAAAAACTTCTAGTATAGTACTGAGATATCTGTGGGTTATTTGAAAAGTCTAAATATAGGAGTCCAGTGACCCAAAAGCTCTCCTCAAATTTCACTTCTAATAGCTTCCAAAAAAATACCACCAAGAGTATTAACTCCTGGTGTCAATTCAGGTAGTTTATACAATTTTCAATAGTGTGCTACATGTAATCAGATTGAACTCATCTTATGCTATGTTGATCTCATGTCACTCTGTGATTCTGATTTTCTTATTTCACTATCCATTTTCTTGACTAAAGGCTGAAGACTCCCAAACACATATATCCAAAGCCAGCTTCCCCCTAGCTCCCAACTTGCACATCTAAATCCTACATAGAGTCTCCAAATGGGATAATCAACAACAAATACCTAACCATGTATTATGGATTTATCATCTTTCAGGAAAATGAATCTATGTTTAGAATCCCTCTGCTGTTCACTGTCTGACACCCCACCCCCACCCCCCATCTCCTTTGCCTTTACTTTCTACCCCTTCCCATAAACCAGCCTCCAGCAGACTAGGTCCCTCAATGATTTAATCACCTAGTAACTTTCCTCCGTAGTAATTATTAGACTGAGAGCCAATCAGTCAGACGTGTGATTATCTGTTTAATGTTAGTCTTGCTCCTTTGATGTCAAAGATCCTTGAGGCCAGAGATTAGCTGTGCTGGTTTTAACACCCTCAGGTCCCAAGTAAGCACTTTGTACATACTGGAGCTTAATAAGTAATTTTTAAAGAAGAAAAATGGAAGACACATATATCTTCTAAGTCATTGTAAAATGATTTATTTTTACTTATTTATATGTTTGTGTGGGTGTGCCTGGGCCCACAGTGCAGATAATGTGGAGACCAGCAGAGGGCGTTAGATCCCATGGATCTGAAAGTACAGGCAGTTGTAAGCCACCCAGCATGGGTTCTGGGAACTGAACTCAGGTGCTCTTCAAGGGCAATAAGCTCTTGTAACCATGAAGCATCTCTCCAACTCCACTATGCATAATTTTAAAAGGATTTTATATTTAGGGGAGAGAGAGAGAGAGAGAGAGAGAGAGAGAGAGAGAGAGAGAGAGAGAGAGAGAGAGAGACTAGAAAATGGCTTCAATGTCCTCAGTTACTCTTGGCTTCTTCTTCTTCTTCTGAGGCAGACTCTTGTCTCAGCTAGGCTGGAAGTCATAAATCCCAACAGCCTTCTGTCCCTGCCTCCCTTGGAGCTATATTACAGGTGTGGCATAGATGCCTGGCTTGTCCTGTGGGTGCTGGGATCCAAACTCTGGTCCTCATGATTTTGCAGCAAGTACTCTTAACTGTTGAGCCATCTCTCCAGGCCCATTGTATCACCTTTAATGGTCCCATACTGTCATCACATGGATGAAGCATAATTTGGTATCTTTTTGTCTTGTCTTTATATAACTAGATTGTTTCATGTTTTACTATTGTAAAAGAATTCTACAATGAACATACTTGTGGCATCTGCATGTATATGTGTATGTATGGCCAGGTACATGTGTTGGCATGTTGAGGCCAGAGAACAACCTTCTGGTGCCATCTGCCTTATTATTATTATTATTATTTTTAGAATCTCTTAGTGATCTGGAATACCCCAAGTAGGTTAGGCTTGCTGACCAGTTAATCTCAGG
>CABHPR010157601.1:0-10728 GCA_902168415.1 Peromyscus melanophrys | reverse complement strand
GTGTGTGTGTGTGTGTGTGTGTGTGTGTGTGTGTGTGTGTGTGTGTGATTTTGTACCAGTTCCTGCTCTGAACACTTTTGGGAAGTCTTGAGTTAGAGAGAAGAAAGGATCCTCTTGTGATCCATAACAATTCCTTTCACTCAAATCTGAATTTATGCTGGTGATATAACTCTTGGAAAGTCCCTAAGGACGGAGCCAGTTGTCAAAAAAACCAAGCACATGATTAAAAGGCTGGAACTTTGATCCTACCTCTGACATCCAGGAAGAGAAGAGGAGCTAGAAAATAAATCCATTCACCAACAGCCACTGATTTGTTCAGTCCACCTCCACCTATAACAGAACTTTATACAAACCCTAGGAGAGCCTGAGAGTATAGCTCAGTTGACAGAGGGCTTAGCTAACATGTACAAAGCCCTGAGTTCAATCATCAACACTGCATACAGAGAGTGTGGCGGAGCATGCCTATAATCCCAGCACTGAGGAAGTGGAGACAGGAGGATCAGAGGTTCAATGGCATCCTCAGGTAGCCTAATGAACTTGAGGCCAGCCTAGGGTCATGAGACCCTGTCTTAAACCAACATCAAAACCAAAGGCAGAATAAAAGGAAGGGAGGGAGGGAGGGAGGGAGGGAGGAAGGAAGGAAGGAAGAAAGGAAGGATAAACACAGGGCTGGGCCAGTTTCTTATTGGGGAGTCCACACAGGTTCTGAGAAACAGGTGATCCCAGAGTGAGCAGGGAAGCCCACGCCCCCTGCAAATCTTTTCCTTCTTAAACTTCACTTGCAGCCTTCACATTTTCCTTCATAATAAATTAGTAATGTGAAGTAAATGTCCCTTGGGGTTGCAAGCCTTTCTAGCAAATCATTGAACTTGAGGAGGGGAAAAGATGGAAACCTCAGATTTGAAAGCCAAGTCAGACAGTAGCACAGTTGTGTGCAACAGTCCTCCTGTAAGGTTTGTATTAGTTCTAGACACCCAGTTGGGCTTGTGAGAACTAGAGAATTAGTTACACAGGGAATAAAAGTCCCTCATATTTGGTCTCAGAAATATGTGAGAAGTGTTGATAAACAGTAGCTTTCCCTTTAATCAGTTAAACATGAATGAGAGATTGTACAAGTTAGGGTTCTCTAAAGGAACAGAACTGATAAAAATGAATATGTGTGTGTGTGTGTGTGTGTGTGTGTGTGTGTGTGTGTGTGTGTGCATGCATTTGTGTGTGTATGTGTGTGTGTGTGTGTGTGCGCATGCATTTGTGTGTGTATGTGTGTGTGTGTGTGTGTGCGCATGCATTTGTGTGTGTATGTGTGTGTTTGTGTGTGATAAAGTAGTTTACAGGCTGTGGTCTGAGTAGTCTAATAATGTCTGTCTCCCAATGGAAAAGACATGAATACAGTAGTTGTTCAGTCAAAGATACTAGACGTCTCAGCAGTCCCAATCTGGTGCTGGCAGCCCAGGGAATTTCTGGAGAGCTAGTGGTCTTCTGTCTGCATGGAATCCTGAAGAGGTTCTAATACCAGCCAAGGAATGCCTCAGCAACACAGTAGGTGAACCTGCCAGCAAGAGTGAGGGCAAGCAGGCAAAATGCAAAGCCTCTTTATTCTGTGTCCTTTTATACATAGGTATGGCCCAGATCTAGAGTAGGTCTTCCTACCTCAAATAATCCAACCAAGAAAATCCTTCACAGGCATTCTAGTTCCTTGGATGTTAGTTAATTCCAGATGCAGGCAAGTTGACAACCAAGATTAGCCATCACAGAGAGTCCTAGTTCTTTCTGTTTCTGTTTCATAAACAACATGACCAAAAGCAACCCAAGGGGGAAAGGGTTCATTTAGCTTACAGGTTATAGCCAACCATCAAGGGAAGCCAAGGGAGGAAATTGGAGGCAGTAACTGAAGCAGAGACCATGGAGAAACCTACATTGGCTTGTTTTACATAGCTTGCTTTTTATTTTATTTGTACTTCAAGTTTTTAATTATAGTAACAGCTATATCTGTCATTCTTTTTAATTATTTCTTATATTTTTGAGATTATAATGTAATTATATTATTCCCCACCTTCCTTTTTCTCCCTCCAAACCCTTCCATGTACCCCTCCTTTCCTTCAGATTCATGCCTCTTTTTTCATTAGTTGTTCTTACATACACATAGAGATTTTCATTGATGTCATTACATGCATATATAGATTTTGGGGGGGGGGGGGGGTTCAAGACAGGGTTTCTATGGATAGCCCTGGCTGTCCTGGAACTTGCTCATAGACCAGAGTGGCCTTGAACTCAGAGATCTACCTGCCTCTGCCTCCTGAGTGTTAGAATTAAAGGCATGCGCCACCACTGCTTGGCCATAGATTCTTAAATGCTTCAGTAAAGCTGCTCAGTCTGTATAATGTTACTTGTACAAGTGTTTTCAGGGTTGAGCCCCTGGACCTGGATAACCAGTTAGTGTGCTCTCCTTTGGGGACGACTGTTTCTCCAGTTCAATGAATGCATGTATATAACCACCACACCTAAGACTCGGGGGTCATGCAGAAGAACAGGTGGAAAGACTATGTGGTCCAGAAAACAGGGAGTTTGCTACGGAATGTCAGAAGCTACAACCATGAAGTCCTATGAACATGAAGCCTAAACATGATCTGAAGAACAACAATTAGACATGCTTAACATGGACAAGAGAAAGCCTACAGGACCCCAAATCATACACAAAAAACTATAAACTTGTTTTTTTTGTACACCCCAGGACTACCTTCCCAGGAGTGGCACCACGTCCAGTGGTCTGGGCACTTCCATACCAACCGTTAATCAAGAACACGCCCCGCAGACTTGCTTACAAGCCAATATGATGGAGACATTTTCTTTATTGAGATTCCCTCTTCCCAGATGACTCGAGCTTGTGTCAAGTTGACAAAAAAAACCTAACCAGCGCAGGGAACAACAAATATTGGGGACATAGTTCTACTAAAACCAAGAGATATTTAGGGCCTGGGGAGATGACTCAGTCAGTAAGTGCTTGTCGTGCAAGCACAAGGACTTGAGTTCAGATCCCCAGCACTGCACAAAAAGCTGGTACAAGAACGTGCACCTGTAATCCCAGAGCAGGCAAGGTGGACACAGGTGGAGCCTTGGTGCCTGCTGCCCAGCCATCAGTCTAGCCACATTGGTTTCTGATGATAATCATGATGATGGTGATGGTGATAGTGATGATGATGATGGTGATGATAGTGATGATGGTGATGGTGATGGTGAGGATGATGATGATGATGGTGATGATGATGATGATGATGGTGATGATGATGGTGATGATGGTGATGGTGATGGTGAGGACGATGATGGTGATGATGGTGATGATGGTGAGGATGATGATGATGATGATGATGACTATGACAATGATTGTGATGATTTTGGGGCTGGGAATGTGGTTCAGTACCCACATTCGTTGGTAGAGTATTCGTCCAGCATGCAGATGCCCCAGTTTTTTAGTCCCCAGTACCACATAAATTGAGTATGGTGGTACATCCTGTAATCCAAGCGCTGGGGAGGTAGAGACAGTAGTATCACCAGTTCAAGGTCATCTTTGGTGACAGAGAGTGCAAGACCAGCCTGGGCTCCATAAGCCCTTGTCATACAACTTTTTTTTTCTTTTTAAAAGACTTACTGGGGAGATGGCTCAGCATGTTAGAGTTGCAGAGGACCTGAGTTCAGTTCTCAGCACCTGTATTGAACAGATCACAACTGCCTGTGACTCCAGCTCCAGGGGATCCAATGCCATCTTCTGGCTTCGTGTGCAGATACACTGTGTCCCTCCCCCACATACACATAATAAAAGACAAATAATATGTCTAAAGAGAATGAAATCTAAACTCCACACACTGCTGGTGTGAACAAGTGCATGGCCCTTTCATTTGACAATAAATTTGAGCAATTTGACAGTAAGAGCATCTTCCCTCATAATGCCACACCTCCATTTTCTCTATGAAAGCAGTCATTCATGTAAGCATGGCATGTAAGCTGTGCTGGGTTTGCAAACACACAGGAAAGCAGTGGAAATAATCTGAATGTCCATCACAAAACCGTGCTAACCTCCCCCACCCCGCCGTGTGTGTGTGTGTGTGTGTGTGTGTGAATGTGAATGTATGCCTCATGTGTGTAGCTACTGGACATCAGTGCTTGGGAAGTGAACATTGGTCCCCTGGAAAAGCAGTATTTGCTTGTAACCATTGAACCACCCCATCAGCCTCCCTCCCATGTTTTAAAGCCCAGGCTTATAACACCAGCCAACATCTATGGTGTAAATATTCCCACCAGAGTTGACTTCAAGCTGTACATATAATATCCCTTGACCATGGAGTTGGGAAGGGATAGACATAGTTGGCTCTCACGACTCTATACAAATGGGCCCCACTCTCTCATTGGCTTCAGATCGTTTTTGCTCTCTTGGAACCCAGCCAATGGAAGCATTCTTAGTTAGGCATGATGAGAGGCCATGAGGTGGAAAAAGGAAGTCCATGCAGATCCACCCACAGCTAGACCCCAGCAGAGTACATCTGTAAGTGAGTCCAGTCAACACCACATGGAACAAGTAGCTGCCTTGCTAACTCACAACGGGAGAAATCCCAAGTTGTTGTGGTTGAAGTCCACTACGTTTTGAGTGATTATTAATCAGCAATAGGTGACTGCACATAAATTGCCATGTCATTGTTTAAAAAGTTCTGTCTCACTCCCATTGGCAATACGTAGTTGCAACTGAGCCAGGCAAGCATAGGAAGCAGGTTTATACTCCGGGACACACATTTGATTCGAGTTATGAAGCACTCCCTCTCTGGTAATAATGCCCTTGGCAGCCAAGTCCTTTACGTACGAGGCGCCCACACACTCCTCTCCAAAGAATGCAGCTAGCAACCTCAGAACCCTTTGACTCACACCCACCTTTGCAGGGTTGCACACACTCCCGTCTTTGAACAATGGTAGAAGTGTCTCCATACCTGGAAACAATCAAATCTAGAGTTTCAAATGTAGTTCTAGTATATCTAGGTCTGAAGAGTAGAAGGACCTATCCGGCCTCAACTGGCTTTGGGTACATGAACACTAAGGCAAAACTGTGCCCTCTAGTAACCTTTCAAGGTGAGTCCCTTGTCTACCATCTTATATTTATGCACACTTGGGTGTGCACATGATTAAAACTGGATGAATCATGGAAAGGCTCATGAGCTGTAAGAAAAATGAATACATGACCTAATGTATCCACTAAAGTGGAGACCCACCCGAATTATGACACTTTATAATCAGTCTCTCCTTACCTTAGACACCATAAAAAGAGGCACCATGCTGCAGCCTGGGCCCTTCAGTACCCTCCCACATGTCCAGCAGTCAATCCTGACAGTGTCTTCCTCTCTAACCTGTACTACCACTTTGCTCCAAATACAGTCATCCTGCTTCTCTTGCAATTTTCTGTGAGCTTTTATTTTCAATTTTTTAGCTAAAAGGCCAAGAACCTGGAGACACCTGACCCAGATCGTAACCACTAGTAACACGCCCGCTCTTTGAATGTTAGTCCAGCCTGAGCATCTATCTGAACCATTTCAAAGTGCTACGCTTTTAACTTGCGTCTCTGTGAAAGAACTTCAAAATATCTAAGCACTATTGTGTGAGAGTTTGTGTATGTGTGACAGGTGTGTGTGAGAGATGTGTGTTTGTAATGTGTGTGTCGTGTGTGTGATGTATGATGTGTGGTGTGTGATGTATGATATGTGTGTCGTGTGGTGTGTGTGTGTGTAGACTGTGGATGTTTGTAAGTTAGAAGACCACTTTTGGAGTTGATTTTCCTTTCCCACAGTGTACTAGGCATTCAGCTCAGAGGTCATTAGGTATGTTCTGAAAGTTCTTTTGTTCACTAAACTACCATGATGATTTCTTTTTAAATAACATTTTTTACATTCTTCCTAGCCATAAATTAACTGTGCTCTCCATCAACTTTTCCTGTGATTTGTGACGATTTTTTTTATAATGTCATATAGTAATAGTATAAAATAGTAGATTGGAAATATGACCACATTGTAACTCAAACCCAACATCCTCTTCTTCCCTCCTCAGGCACTTGCACTCATGTGCACACTCCTACACACAACACACACTTTCAGAAGCATAATCAAGCGACAAAACCAAAGTGTGGAACTGTTTATATGAGATGTGGTGTTTCATTGGGCAATTTTTTTCAGTGAACTTAACCAAATCCAGTTTTTTAGTCTTTAATATTTCTTAAATTATCCTAAATACTTTTCCCTGGGTGTTTCTCTACTACGGGTTTTCTTGAAATGCTGTTTCAGCCGACACCTATTACAATATACACCCTTCGCTTTCCCTGCCACTCGGCCTCGAGCACCACTAGTCCAGGGGCTTTAGGAGACTGTCACCAGATCAGTGTTCAGTCATTTTTGTGTTGGGATCGATAGGAAATCTTGGCATCCACAGTCTCTTCAGTTTCACATCAATTTATAACTTTGTGAGTTTGAAATAGCACAATATTAAAAAGTTATAATTTTGCATACCTACCCTAACTGAAAAATAAAAACTTAAAATTGGATGGGATTCTGAAACAACAAAAGCACAGTAATGATTAAGCTACTGAAACTCAAAAAACAATCTTGAGGGCAGTGAATAGTAATGGGTAAGTGGTAGTTCCTCCCTTTCTCCCACCTACCCTTCCTTCCTCTCAGCTATCCCAAGCTAACCTCTGACTTCCCATGTAGCTCATCTTGAACTCATGATCCTCCTGCCTCCACCTCCTGAGTGCTTGGATTACAAGCCTTTGTCCCTCCTCACTCATCCACAGTTCCTGTGATGCGGAGGGGAGAAAAAGAATCAAGGGCTTTGTGCTTTGTGCCTGCCAGGCAAGCTCTCCACCAACTCAGCTGCTTCCCCAGCCCGCTAATGCTGGTTTCTTAATTTTGACCATTAATTGGTACCATGTGATATAGGCAACAGGGGAAATTGGGTGAGGGAAGACCAAGAATCTCCTTATTCTGTCTTGGTAACTACCCCACAAATTGAAAACTATCCCCAAAGGAAAGGAGGTGAAGTCCAGGGTGGCCTCTGTAACGGCCCACTGCTCTGGTGACTGTTTCCGTCCCATCAATTACACTGAAGAACACACTTGAGTGTGATTCCCTCCAGGGTCTCCTCACCTCCTAACACCACCACCCGGGGCACCAAGTCTCACTGCACTTTTTGGTGAATTCCAACGATGTGTGAACTGCAGAAGTTAATTTTTTGCCTCCGTAGCTAAGGGGCTGGGGTTGGTACTCAGTTGGTGGAGTGCCTGCTCAGCCTGCATGCAGCTCTGGGACCATCCCTGCCACTGCATAAACTGGGTGTAGTAGTACAGGCCTGCAATGCCAGTGTTTGAGAGAAGGAGGAGGCAGGAGAATCAGAATGTCTAGGTCATCTCAGCTACCTAGTGACTTTGGTGCTAGGCCCAGCTATGTGAGACCCAATCTCCCTAAGACCACATTTAAACAGGTGCCCTGGGAAATGCTGTGACAATATTATGTGAGTGCATGTTCTGAGACTGGTGCTTACATTATCTTTATTCTTCTAGAGGAATAAACTCGATAGAATTATTAGAATAAATTTGTCAAAACTTACCACATTGCCAAATCAATCATACATGTATGCCCTGTTTATAAAGTTTGTTTGTTATCGTGTGTGTGTGTGTGTGTGTGTGTGTGTGTGTGTGTGTGTGTGTGTGTCAGAGAGAGAGAGGGGGGGGTATGTGTGAGCACACACGCATGCTACAAACGCACATGGCAGTCATAGGTCATCTTTATGGAATCACCTTTCTCTTCCCACCTTTGCATAAGTTCTGGGGATTGAACTCTGGTCACCTCCCAACCCACAAGCCCGGCTCTGAAAACAGAAGTAGGGATAACCAGAGATGTAAGCTATCCCTATTTCCAATAAAGCCCCCCCAAACTCAGCGTCCTTCCAGGCTCCTCATAGTGGAATTACAGCTATAAAAGGTTATTGCTGCAGGTGATCTTTGGACAGGTGTGTAGTTAGAGATGAAGCTTTGTGTGTGGAGTCTGCTGAAGTCAAGGCCACTAAACAGGGGTTGTTATCTACCCCGGTGAAGCAGCGGCGTGGGAGTGTGACTGCAGATCCTGCAGGCACACTAGGAATGTTATTGGGTATTTGGCTTTTGCCCAGGCTCATAAGAATTTCCCGGCATGCCTTTGCCTTATTGCCCATCACAGCAAGCCTCGTGAAGGGGAAAGAAAGCTAGTTTTTCATCGTTTTCCTTCCCTTGTAGTTTTCTTTGTAGATAAAATGTATCTTTTTCTGGCTTCAGAGTTGTAAAAGAAATGCTGATAATGTAAATCTGAGTGTTTCAGGTTTCATAGTTCTTCCCATTTTCTTCTTAGATCGTATTTGGAAATATATGCACCTTACCTTGTACCACACTTCTTACAGTAGCTTCTTTCTCAAGTTGAGTGGATTTTGAATAAATACCACAACTACATTTCATCCGAGTTTGAAGTAGTAAACTTAAAACTCTAAGGGATGAAAAATATTATTAAAGTCTGCCTTTATGCACACAAGTTGACATAAGACAAATTATCCCATATCACAGTTTATTTGGGGCTGGGGATGTAGTTCAGTTTGTAGAGTGCTTGCTTAGCGTGAATAAAACTCTGGGTTTGATCCCAGCACCACATAAAACAGGTATAGGGTATGCATGCCTGTAATTCCAGCATGTGGGCGATGGAGGCAGGAAGATCAGAAGTTCAAGGTCATCCTCAGCTACTTACTTGAGGTGAGGACAGCTTGGGCTATGTGAGACCCTGCCTCATAATTAATTAATTAATTAATTAATTAAGAATAGTACTTGCAAATAGTATTTGTCCCCTTTTAGGAAAGGTTGCTCTTATTGACTTCAAATTGAAAACAGAATGTGACAAGTATGGGTGGATTATTGTGAGGTATTTGTTTGTTTTGCAAACCCCTTTCTCATTTGGAGTTTTAAAACACAGTAAATCTAATCACAGAGGTAATTGTGGCTCCAGAACACTGATGAAATTCCCTGGTCTATGATGTCATTTCCCTCCTTAAGTCCTTCCATTCATGGAGATGGAACATACCAGAGCGGACAAGATACTAAGTCTTCTTAGTGTTTTCTACCCTTAGGGTGTGCTTAAATACCCAGAGTGGAGGGGGATGGGTCTGGATGGAGTTGGAACTTTCATACTCTACATACATACATCGTCCACTTAAAAAGGTGTAACGACACCCAGCACTTCCTAATAACCAAACCCTAAAGCCCTGCTCCATTATGTTCCTTCTTAAAAAGGTGTAATGGCACTCAGCACTTCCTATTACCCAAACCCTGAAGCCCCGCTCCATTAAGTACCATCTTTGGAAGACCTTCAAATTACTTCCCATTAGTAATTCATTCTCTGTTACCATGCCCCACACTAAAATGAACTTCATGAAGGCAGGACTTTTTCACATAAAATAACCTGACAAATAGTAAAAATTCGATTTTTTCTTTACTTTCCCTCCTTCCTTTCCTCTCTTTCTTCCTCCCTACCCCCTTCTCTATTTCTCCAGGAAGGGTTTCCTAGTTGTCCCAGGCTAGTCTCCATCTGGCTATGTAACTGAGGATAACACCTCTGATCCTCCTTACTCCATCTCCTGAGTGCTGGGAGTACAAACTAGCATGTGCTACCACATCCAGTTTCTGCAGGGCTAGAGATGGAACCCAGGGCTTTGTGCTTGCTAGGGTATGCATTTTACCTACTAAACCACATCTCCAGCTCCATTGAATGGGTTTCTGATGAATGCATTATGAATTAATAATCATGCCCTCACTAAAGTAGTGTACACAAGAATCTAAGGGGAAAAGTGGAGAGTAGTGAGAAGGGGGAGTGTTGGGAGAGACATCTGGAGGCCTCTGCTTTCGGCTTCACTGGGTTGATGAAATGGGTAACCTTGGGCAAGTTCTTACTTATCTAAAATGCTATCTGAATTCTGTGCTATGGTTAAAGTTCTTGAACAGTGGCTCATGGTTTGTCCCACTTTCCAGTTAGTTTGGATTCCAAGTTCTTGCAAGCTCAGTTGATGGGATGCTAAGACATGGCATCTAAATTACATTGTGTGATGCCACATATCTGGTAGCAATTTCCTTTGAACTAAAACGGTCCATCTCCATGGAAGTAAGCAACACTTACAAGGCTGGGGAATTAAACAACCCACAAGTCTCAGGATGTTCCTTAAACCCACAAGATTCTCAAGGCCCTTTCCCTGGGCTGTAGAAGCAATAAAAATTGCTCGGGAGATGACTCTGTCACTTGTGGAGCTGTCTGTACCAAGTTGTGCAGTTAGGTCCAAAGACACAGCTTTGATGAATCATCATCCTGGGGATGATGCTGGGGATAGATGTGGCTGCCTTTGAGTCATCCATCCTCCTGTGAGTAATCCCAACAAATGTACTGGTTCCCCCTACATTCTCACCCTAGGCTTGGATGGAGACATTCCTTTGGCCTGTTGTTGGTGCTGTATCATGACTCCCCAGAAGAGTCACACAACTCCACAGATTCTACATTAGCATATATTTTAACCTAAAATATAAAAACATATGATATTAGTAGCTATTCCAATTTTTGGTTTATGTTGTATGAGACACACTACTTGGTAAATGACTGTGTGTGTGTGTGTGTGTGTGTGTGTGTGTGTGTGTGTGTG
>CABHPR010157600.1:26199-40622 GCA_902168415.1 Peromyscus melanophrys | reverse complement strand
AACTGGATAACAATGGGGGAATTGTTTCTATTCACCAGGCTCAGTGTGAGTACCCCAATCACTGTTGTTAACACAGAGGCTAATAGACTAGCCAGGAAGACTTTCCACAGGAACCAGTCACCACAACTATTTCCAGCCACCTATGAAAAGTATAAATTAGAATGTTAGTACTAAAGAAAAATGCTTGTGATTTATCATCTTTTGTATTTCTTTTAACTTACTGCATTAACATTGTTTGAATCACTAAATATCTGAACTTTTGACTTTGAAATTCTAATTATGGCCAGGTTGAAAGAAATTCCCCAATGTTAGAAAAAAGACAAACCTGTTAATATCTCTTTTCTCATTATATTTTCTTTTGATTTTTAAAAAAATGGACTTTAGAGTATATGGCAACTTTAGATTTACAACAAAACTGATGAGAAGATACCTAGATACTCTACATACATTTTGTAACCAAGGAGCCCAAACTCCCCAGTTGTCAACAGCTCCTACCATAGTATGCTTTGTTACAACTAATGAACCCATACTGATATACACTTAGCACCCAGAGTCCACATTTTACTTGAAGGTAAATAAAAAAATTATTATATATACATATATATGTGTATATGTATGTAAAAATGTATATATATATATATATATATGAACATATAAACTCATGTCATAGATAGGAGAGTGAGAGGTATAACACTATGGTATTGTAAAGAGTTGTTTCACTGTCTTAAAATTCTCTATGCTCTATTATTCTTCATCCTTTATACACTTTTGTCTTATCATGTAAACAAAAGAAATACATTCAATGAGACATTTTCTTCGTCTCCTCTGGATGTTGGCATTTCCCCCAAACTGCCTTTAGGAATTCTGTGCTGTGATCACTGTGTCTTCCCTGCTGGTTATTGGTCCAATTGTTCCATAATGACTTTGAGCTTGACCAGCTACTTCAGGAGTCCACATTTCACCATCTCCCTCCTTATCCTCCTATTGCTGCATTATTTCCAAAAGAACCTCTGACATGTCCCTGTTTTTGTCACCTCTGTGACAAATCAATCTCCCTGCTCTCTCTGGAGCAGGTCCGCTGGTGGGGAAGCCAAGCACCTAGAAAGAGTAACATTCGTCCTAACGTGCTGTCACCATCCTCAGGGTCTTATGCTTTGTTCTGTCATCCTATTGTATGTCTCAGATTAAGCTATTGGCTCAATATTTTAAAACGTTCTCAGCCCCTCTCTCTTCCAGTCTATGACGTCCATCCATCCACCCTCACGCATGTATCATCCTTTCTCATTCCCACTCAAGATTTTAATTTCTTCCTGCTGTATCAGAAAACTTAAAACCGCCAAATGAAAACTCTGCAAACGTCTACTGATAAAGTCTATGAAGGCCCAACTCCCTATCATTCTTGACTGCTGCCAGGGGAATATGTCTGCTCCTGAGAGTGACTACCTGTCCATTGTATGTCACTCTCTCTAGCCTTTACGGCAACTTTTTGTTCTGATTACCCTCTCTTCCTCATAGATTGAATAGTTGCCAGTTTTCTCAGTTCCTAATGTTCCAATCTGTCCCATTTTACACATACACAAAAAAACTCCCCTTTGATGCCAAAACCTTCCTAGCTATTTTTCCCCTTCTCTGAAAAAATGAAATTCCCCAGTATTTGTCTACGTGCAGTAGACAAATTCTTCAACCCAATGCAATGTGGCATCAGTTCCCATCATGCCACTGAAAATGTCATCAATGACAATCACAAACTAAGATCTTACTGACATGTTCAAGCCCTCTTCTGATTTAAGCTCTTGGCAACAACTGCCTTTTGGGAACTATACTTCTTTTTCTTTTTTTTTTTTTTTTTTGGCACCATCTCTTTCATTTGCTTCATTTGCTTCTGTGATATTCCAGTCTCTTTGATTTCTTCCTAATTCCCCAGAATCTTCCCAATTTCTTTTGAAGGCTCATTATTTATGCTCAGTCTTGACTGTTAATGCTCCCATATTCTGTCTTATCCAGTGTTACTTTGGAGTCAGCAATCTTCTTTACATATGTATTTTCATTTTCTATCACAATCACTACAATCTGCCACTGGTGTGAAAGTAGTCGTTCTGTGTGCAGTATAAGATAAAGGACACTATATTTCACTGAAACTTTATTTCCAAGTCAAATGGTGGGCAATAAAGGGCCAATCTTCCACCCTTCAATCTGTCCCATCAATTCCATGGTTTACCACACATAACTGAATGACTTTCAAGGTTATCTCCAGTTCAGGTCGATCCTCCAATCTTCAAATGAATACAGATACCACTCCTTTGATGTCTCAAATATACCTTCAATCCATACATAATATTTCTCTGTCTCATCAAATGTTGCCCATCCTAGTCTTTCCATTCCACTAGCTAGAATGGGGTTGGGGGGGTCATCCCTGAAGTATACAAGCCCATTGCTAAGGCCCCTTAATTCACTATGCCCTAGTCCAGCATTGTCCACTTTCTCTCCATCCCTTCTGACATCCTCTAGTCCTAGTTTCCTTCCACAATGCCTTGAACTTGAGCAACATCCTTGGATTGCATGGGCCTCTGCTCTGTTTCCTCGATGTACTTACTTGTAAATTAGGACATTGGCACAGGCAAGTTTATCAGATGAGTATGCTATGTTTGTTCTTCACCTATCATTGATTAAAAAAAAAACAACTTTTTCTGTCCTCCATCCACCAAACATAATGTCAAATAGTAACCCTACTACAGGGTGCAGGGACCACTGGCACTTAATTTTGCTCTAATACTTAATACTAGTCAATGGTTAGTCATTAGGAGACACTAGTCATTAGGAAAAGAATAATATAGTGCAGGGGCTTAGAAAATTATTCTTAGGCTACTCAGTTCTCTAAGGATGCTGATTGTCAGGTGATGTATTAAATTATAATAGTAATCCTTTATAAATTTCTGTTCTTCAATATGTAGGTGGCTACTTAGGCCCTAGTAAGACCAGAAGGACACAGTCATCATTTTATTCTCAAGATTAACATCTGGAGTTACACAATAAAAAGGACTTCCTCAAAAGTTTGTGTTTGTGGCCATAAGTTCTCCTTCATTGGCTATGTTTATAAGAACAGGTATTAACTGTCTCCTATTGAGAGGCACTCAATTCCAATTAGATAAATGTTGATTATCCGAGGATAAAAGGGCCACTATTGTATCACTGGGGATATTTCCAAGAGAGAAAATCAAACAACAGTCTTACCCAGTTGTAAAGCCTATGAACCACAACAATGACTTTCCCAGAACAATATCACCTTCCAATACTATGAGAGCTAGTCCTGAGGGAGAAGGCTTCTAGATCAGTTCTAATTGGCTTTCTCCAAATCCAGTGTCTAAAGAAGTGTGATACTGTCAGCCATAGAGTCTTGTCTTCAAGTTCTGGGAGGCAGCCAAGGAAATGGCAGTAGCTTATTCTGTTTGAGGAGTTTCTTGGACCCCCTTCAAACAAATTTATATAAAAGTATCTTGTTGTAAATATTAGAAATAACATCCATAAAATCACTAGTTCTCAAGGCAGTATAATTTGGGATTAGAAACAGGAGTTTGAAGATCAAAAGTTATTTCTTATCACCTGGTTGACAATAAGCCCCTTAAGAAATAGAATCTAAAACATATAGTCTCCAGAGAGATGGAATGAGACTTAAATTCAAGATGTAAACCATGGTGTTTTCTGGAAAAAAAAAACTGTGGCACCAAAAAAGCTGGAGCAAGATGAGAGCTAGAGACAGGGCAACCAAAGCCAAGGCAAGCCTGAGAAAAGCCCTGTGACTGGAACTTTAAAAGTCTGGAGAATGGGAAGTAACAGTGAAGCTATGCACATCTCGAAGGGGTCCAGAACACTGCCTTATAGAAATTTCAAAGGATTCCTTTAGTGAAATACGCTACAAGTTAGTAAACAATGAAAATCTCTTCTTGTATTTTGGCTCCTTCTAGCAAAGATGATGAGCTCTTTAAAATCTTATTTTCCTTGGCCTTAAATGGTACATGAAGGACTAAGGTCAGTCAATGTCATTACTGATTGCACATCAGATTCACATTGGGTTTTTGTTTTGTTTTATTTGTTGCACTAACTCCAACCTAGAGTTTTGACTTCATTAAGATAAGGTTAATGTCAGCTCTTGGCATGTTTTACAGTCCTCAGGAGATTCCACTGTGCAGTCAGGATTAAAAACCAGCAGACTAGAAGTTACTAAGAACTCTTTCAATTCTATAATTGCTATAGATTACTTAACTGGTACAAAGAGAATATATCCATCCAATTATCTTCATTATTTCACATTGCCCCAGACATAATATACATGGTTGACATTTTTATCAACAATCAAGAAATTAGGCTCGAAGTCTATGTTCTGGTTCAAATAGCAAGATTATGTAGGGGAAAGAAGAAATGTCAGACTGGGGAACCGGCCAAATTGTTAAACACCAGTCAATTATAGTCAAGATCCACTTTCTCAGGGATGAGTACTTAGAGATAGAATTGTGATATAAAAGTAATTTAGCCTATTGAACATGGGGTCAAGAACCAAAAAGCCGAGATTGACTTCCAAAGGTATTGGATACACTCCAAATAACAGTTTGCATTTTAGGTAAAGCTCTCATGCACCAAGGTCAGAATTCAGAGATCCAAATAGGTTGTCACACACAGCTTTAGAAGTTCCATAAGAAAACAGTGTAAGAAAATCAAGCAGTCACCCATAGAGCAGGATCCATGAAGGTTAATATGACAATTTTCTTACCAAAGACTCAACAGCAAATTAAACAATATTCTAATGTTGCTTCCTTGCTCACTCCCCAACTGTATACTTGAAGCATATATTTATATTTTGCATTGTATTTTCTTTGATTTTTATTTAGTTTATTCGTCTATAGTGAACATTTGATTTCAATACTAAAACATTAGTTCTGTAAAAATAGATCATCAAATAGCAATCTTTCAAAGCATTGATTCACAGTGACTTTTGTAATCACTACTGAGTACACAGCAAATATACAATGTGTACATAGACGATTTCCTAACCATATTATGTGGGAAAAAAACAGACTCAGGGGCATATCATTGTACAACATATCCTAACCTGGCCAAAAGCAATGACAGCAGACCTTACCTGTGTGCTGCATGGCTCTGGGGATTGACATTCTGAATGTGCAAGGATTCCTGGGCTCACCGACACTCCACACAAGTTAGAAGATACATTTCCAGTTACATCATTTGAAGACAGACACCAACATGTGTGATGATGAGCTTCCTGGCCATTTGTACGAGTGCTTGACTATGAAGATGAAACACAAGTGAGCAAAAATTACCATGGCTGCAATTCTAGACTTAAACACTCCTTTCAAAAACAAATGAAGTGTGACCTTAGAAAGTAATAAATATCTTCTTACTCTCTGAGAACAAAAACTCTAATAGACTATTACTTACTACACTTTATCTGATTTTGAGGAATGTGTATCATCTATCTTCCTCCTTCTATTACGTGAGTGTTAAATATGTTCATGTTGCAAACCACCTTGGCAGGTAGAACATCTATACTCTTTCATGGCTAATCAGGTATAGCCTTTTCAGGTCCTTTTGGAAGAAGAATGTAGAAGAAAAAGGAATTACGTGATTTGTTATAACTACACAATAGCAACCTTATGAGCCCAGACCTTACAGTCTTAACGGCACTGTCCTTCCCATTGTGCCAGACTATGAATAGTATGCTATTGGGATATGAATGCTGTGTAATAATGCTTTTGTACACTGGTTTAATAAAATGCCGATTGGCCAGTAGCAGGGCAGGAAGTATAGGTGGGATAAGCAGACAAGAAGAATTCTGGGAAGAGGAAGGCTGAGTCAGGTGATGCCAGACCACCATCCAGGGAGCATCATGTAATGGCACACAGAAAAAGCCATGGAACATGAGGTGACATATAGATTAACAGAAATGGGCTGAGTTTAAGTATAAGAGCTAGTCAGTAGTAAGCCTGAGCTAATAGCTGAGCGGCTTTAATTAATATAAGCCTCTGTGTGTTTACTTGGGTCTGAGTGGCTGTGGACTGGGTGGGACACAGGAAAACTTCCAACTATATAAGCTCACACCCTATATATGGTAGTTATTATTCTTCACTCATCAAAAATTTTTAGAGTAATTCCTTTACACAATTGACACCAAACAAAAGAGTTTATTGTGTTTATGATATGTACTTGCTATGCACTCCTTAGATATGTAAACAGAAAAAAATCCTCACAACAACAAAATTTTTATTCTCAAGAAATGTACTTGCTAATGCAGACCAAGAGAATTCAAAGATAATGAATAGTCACTATAACTGTAAAATGTTGAAAGGGAGGGATAGATGGGAATTTTAAATGAATGGGTTTGTGGACGAAAGCTTTCAGGCAGTGTGTTTTCTTAAAATGTGGACTGAAGAGGGGAGAAGAAGGCAAAGTGAGTGTGAAAATAAAATAGATTCATGGATGTTGGGCAAAAGTTTTTGTTGCATCTCAAAAACACTGTAGTGGCTGTAACCATAGTATTTGGGAGACTGGAAGTGGAGGATTTCCGTGAATCTGAAGGAAGCCTGAGCTGAAGAGTAAGACTGTTTTTAAAAAGAGCCTACATGAGCCTGGGAAGGTGAGTTAGTATGTAAGAGCACTTTGCCTGCAATCATGAAGACACAAATTTAAAACTCAAGCAACCACTGAAAAAGTTGGGCATGGTCTTTTGTCTGTAACCCCAGCAATGGGAGGAGAGATAGGTTGATCTGAAGAGCTCATTGATTAGCCAGTGTAGCCAACTGGTGAGCTTCTCATTCAGTGAAGAATCTGTTTTAAGATAACTAAGTGGAGAGCAAAAGAGAAGAATGCCCAGTGTTCTGCTCTGATCTCCGTGTGAACACATATGGACATGCATGCCAGCATATTCTTGTAGGCACCATACAATACACACACACACACACACACACACACACACACACACACACCAAAATATAGAAATTCATATATGTGAATTATCTGAGACTCTTCATCTCATAGGAAATTATATTTACTTCTTCACTAGGACTGTTATCTGACCTCACTCTACTTCAATAATTAACCTTGGGGGTGATTGAATGAGATAGTATAAAGTGATACAAAGAATGGTGCTGTGGGATGGTCTGTATGTCAAATGCTCTGATTGGTCAATAAATAAAACACTGATTGGCCAGTGGCCAGGCAGGAAGTATAGGCGGGACTAACAGGGAGGAGAATTGAGAGACAAGGAAGGTGGAGGGAGTCACTGCCAGCCACTGCCAGGACAAGCAGCATGTGAAGACGCCGGTAAGCCATGAGCCACGTGGCAAGGTATAGATTTATAGAAATGGATTAATTTAAGATGTAAGAACTAGATAGCTAGAAGCCTGAGCCATTAGACCAAACAGTTTAAACAATATAAGTCTCTGTGTTTACTTGGTTGGGTCTGAGCGGCTGTGGGACTGGTGGGTGACAGAGATTTTGTCCTGACTGTGGGCCAGGCAGGAAAACTCTAGCTACAGAATGAATGTCTAGCATAGTGTGCATTCACTCACTGTTAACTGCCATTATTATTGCGGGATTAATGATTTTATTACTATGGGCATTACTAGTAATTGTTTTACATCACATTGATTTAATTACCCATTACTAAGTAGATAAAGAAATAACAGCCAACCAACTGGTAAGCACCATTAAAAATTTCAAACTACAGCCAGGCGGTGGTGGCGCACGCCTTTAATCCCAGCACTCGGGAGGCAGAGGCAGGCGGATCTCTGTGAGTTCGAGGCCAGCCTGGGCTACCAAGTGAGTTCTAGGAAAGGCGCAAAGCTACACAGAGAAACCCTGTCTCAAAAAACCCAAAAAAAACAATTTTCAAACTACAAAAAAATAAATAAAAACTTTCAGATTAGGTTCGTATGGAGCCACTGATGCATTAAAAACTATCACAAAAAGTACAAAGTTTTCATCAATTATTGACAAAACATAATATTCTCTGTACAAAAACTAATTACTTAAGTGTTTCTGTAAATACAAAATCAAAGAACTAAGACAATAGCTCTATGTTTAATAAGGAAAATCACGCTATTATTAACTAGGCACGTTTGAGGAGGATAAGGACTTACTTGACTAAAATATACCTGGTTCTCTTGCATTGGTTTCTTTCAGTCTGGCTGTGGTTGACAAACTAAACTAATTTAATACACATTGCAGGCAATGTAAAATCAATTCAGTGGGTCATTTTCTTTCTCAGAACTTTTTGGCCCTTTTTTATATGCTAGCCCTTTCAAAAAAAAAGGTGACAGATGAGTCCATACTACAGTGACACATCTCTAATCTGGACTCAGCTATGCAAAGACAATTTTACTGAGTTAAGTTGCTCTGGTTCTCAGTAAAGGTGCTGCCTACAAAATTGGAATAGCTAAAGAATATGGGTATAGCTTAATCATATAATTGGCATTAATTAGCAATAACCAGAGGCAACTATCAGGTACTACTTGTAATCTGGCAGAGGAAATTCTGTAGGCATCTCCTAACTCTGTAAGGACTGACTTAAGTCCTGTATTCCTAACTGAAAATAACACAAGATCCACCTTCTTTATTGTTTATTATCTGTCAGCAACTTTTAAGTTACAGCATTTGAATTTGGTCTTATAAAATTATTGAAGGCAATAATTAATGTCTATAATAAAATGTAACAGTTACTCTCCAGATACACACTATAAGAAGAATGTAAGGTAATATTTATAAAAACATTCAGATGTGTTCTCATCTACAGAAATCATCAAGACAATGAATACAGATTAATGTATATATAATATAATGAATACAGCTAAGGAGCCATTGTATTCACATCAGGACATTTGGACATCTTGAAAAAGGAAAAAATACTTTGTGTATGCAGGAATGAAAAGTCTTCCAGGGGTTCTTTTTTCTCAGTAAACACTGATTGGAAAGCAGGAATTCCCTCTCTGATTTATCTTATAAATGATTCATGCAGGGTCATTTCCACAGCTCCTGGTGGCCATGGCAATATTTCTTCACACTCTTTTCACCTATTCTTTAGGCAGGGAATTTTAACTTTTCATTTTTGTTTTCAAAACAGGCCCTTCTTTGTTCTGATACCAAAGACTATCTAATCAGATACAAACATACATACAAGCATTTGTGAAAACCACGCACTAATGGTTTAGTTCTTAGTATGAAAATATTTAAAGGTAGATAATGTTATTTTATATGAAACAGCTATATTTAGATTTCTTTCTCAATAATATGTAATATTAATATCTGGCTTTCCACCATTTGGAAAGATAAGCATGTGCTAATGAGTAAGTTCAAACTTTCTCAAATGTGCCTAATAGATTATGTTTAATTTTCTTCCTTAAACATTGAGTTGTTATCATCAGTTCACCAATTTCAGACCTATTGAAATATCTAATTTATGTAATCATGGAGGTTTTTCCCAGTGGTATTCTGTTTTATCAATATTTAATGAAAATTATACATCTTTTGTATTTTAGTAACAGTTCCTGATGGATCAATGGGTACATACACTTCTAGTCTCAAAGTTTTGTGTGTTTCACTGTTTGCTGTCTGACAGGCCTACAGATCAAACATAAAAACTCAAAGCACCAAATTGCAAGAATAAAATTACAAATGATGTCATTGAGGCTTTATATTCAGATGATAGTGAGAGTTAACCAGATTAACTTATGTATCACAGCCATCAGGACATTCTTACACTTTACAATTATAAATACTTAAAACAATGTCTAATATGGAATTTAAAAGATACATCACTAGAGAAGGAGCAGGGCAGCTAATATAGAATGACTTCCTTTTGGAGAGACATACAGTGATAAGATCTTGACTACATAATAGCAAAGAGATTTCAGGTTGTTAACATTGAAAATAAAATTTTAATGTAGGCAAAATATCAAAATAGAGAGGTAATACGCACTGACTGTTTTCCAGAGTGTTCCATATTCACTACGTATTTTCCATGCTTCCTGTCCATTCTTGAGCTGCAAATATTGCAAGCTTAACTCCAAGAATATTTTCCACAGACCATTGTCCTTTATATCTGCAGCCAGGAGAAACAATAAAAGCACACTGTGCAAATCACTAGGATGCATCTGTGTAGGCGTGGATTAAAGTAAATAATGCATAATTATTCATTAGAATGGGATCCACCTTAGAGGATGAAATGAGGTGTTAAATATAGACAGACAAAAGGTTCATACTACCTCATCACTGTTGTGACTCTGCTCACAACACTCATGACAGAAAATCTTTGAACATTTCCCATATTATTTTTGTTGGCCTTCTCATTCAGGCACTTGCCTTCTATTTCAGGATCAATGGAAAGCCAAGACCAAACTTCTGATGTGAAAGTCACCATCACTTTTCTATGATGAAGCATGGATGCCTTCAGATCACTACTTGCACCATCTTTTATGTATATGGGGACAGCTACCTTTTCAGTTTTTCCATTTATGTCTGGATACCAATCTCTCAGTTACTCAGCCAATTTACATGTTAAAATGTATTAGTGTCAGTTCCCTGTGCTATAATGCCAAATGAATAATGAAATGTTAAAATGCTTTAGAGCGATTTGTTACTGTTGTTGTTAAACGTTTTAGATTGGGACATGCAAAAGAGCTCAGCAGATAAAGGTGAAAGCCTGGGGACCTGAGATTATCCTTGGAATAAAGGTAAGAAGAAAAGAGAGCCAAGTTCACAGTTGCATGCTAGTCTCCACATCTGCATCATGGCACCCCCGCCCCATACACACATACACCATACATGCATGCACATACAAACCTAGTTTGTCTTCAATTTGAAAAATCATTAAATCTTTTCTTGGCTTATTCACTCAACAAGTCATAATAGTGTTTGGAAGACATACCATGTATTTTTCTAAGGCAATAATTTATGTAGCAAACAAGATGGACTTCATCCTGCCCTTTCTGTATAACCTTGCATCCTGGTTTATTTGTTTTCAAAACATTTGATTCACTGGAATGTTTCTTGTGAGCACATTCAGCATCTTTAGGAGCGTTAGTGGAGCAGCTAAAGCAACATAGCTTCCTACTTCAGAACAGAAAAAACACGTGAAACCATAGAAGATTTGAGAAAGTGAAAGAGTTCCTTCTAAGAGCAATTAAAGGCACTGATGACTTGCTAGAGTGTAGATGAACATTGAGGGCACTATGCAAGTGAAATAATTCAGTCTCTGAAAAAAAACACTATTAGATTTTTGAATCCATGTGAGTACTTAGATCATTAGAAACATAACATGAGATGTGCTTCAAGGGGCTAGGAGAAGAGGGGAGTGAAGACGTCTTACTTCATGGATATAAAGGATAAAAAGTACTGGCAAGGGTGACAGTGGCCCATTAGGAATGCACTTAGTACCACTAAACCATTCACTTAGAAATGGCTGAGATAGTAAATTATATATGTGTATTCTAATAAAAGTTGAAACTCAAAAAGATGACTCAATAATTTCTAAAGATTTTTTATTACTTTTATTGTATGTATATGTATGTGTGTGTGTGGTCACATGAGTGCACATGCCCACAGAGCCAGAAGAAGGCATCAGACTCGTGGAGTTGGTGTTACAAGCTGCCTGATGTGATCCATCTCTGCAGTCCAACTTACTCATTTTGAAGCATAACCCAGTAGATGAAGATTCTATAATCTGAATCATGACTTTTTTCTTTAGAAAATTAAAATGGCACAGTATTAAAAATAACACACAATTAACATATTTTCTCTAGCATAGCATTATAATTTTATTCTGCACAAACATTTATTATTGAACTGGAAAACATGAGGGGAAAAAAAACTCCATCCCTTTTCATGGCACCCTCATACTAAATTGCGGTGTAAAGAATGAAATTCTCACAATCTCTAATTGAGTTTTTAAGATTCAAAAAGTTTGGAAAATTTAAACATTGTGTGTGTGTGTGTGTGTGTGTGTGTGTGTGTGTGTGTGTGTGTGTGTGTTTGTATGCACTCATGTGCATGTATGTATAGGTGTGCATATCCATGCAGAGGTGTGAATGTGGAGATCCGAGGTTGACATCAGGTGTCCCATTTAATCCCTTTCTACCTTAACTTAAAAACAAATAGGATCTCTAGCTCAACCAGGAGCCCACTTCACCAAGACTAGCTAGCTGACTAGCAAGCCCTAGGGACCCTCCTGTCTTCTCCCCAGTGGTGTGGTCACAGGTATACACCACTGTGCCCAGTTTTTTCATATGTGTGCTGGCCATCGGAATTCAGGTCATATGACTGCAGAGCAAGCATTTGACTTTCTGAGCCGTCTCTCCTGTCCCTAAACAATTTTGTAGGTTTTTTTTTTTAAGAGTAATTGGAAACTAAAACAATAGATTATAGTTAAATATTCCAGGTTAAAAGAAAAATCTGACTTTTCTCTAATTTTACAAAGGCTATTTGTTCAGTATGAAGGTTAGTAATTCTTTACATATTTCCACTGAAAGTCATCAGAAAGAGAACACACTTGGACTGCTGTGTGAGCAGAGAGCCTGGATGCCTCCCATTGCCCTGTCAGAATTGTCTTTGAAAGATCTTTGTTCCAAGTGGGATTTACATCCCAAAGGAAATCTAAATGTCTTGTCTTATACCATAGGGCAAAGTCTTTGACAGTTGGCTGTTCTTTGTTGGTGGGATGAAAACATAGGGAGCCTATTTATCCGTCACTTAGCAGAGGGGTGAATTACACCATTGTCTCAAAGGTGTAGTTTAAACTGTTTCTAATTGTGTCACTCAGAAATTTTCTTTCTTGATTTCTCTGATTAGTCCCTTGGTTTGTGACAGCTTCAGCCCGTGACCTGAGAAACACTGTAAGGAAAGGGATAAAGCTACCTCACTGTTAGCAATACAAGAAAAGGTTCAGACACAGAATTTCAAAGCATAAGTAAAATACCAGCATGCAACTTAATTAATTCAAAGTATGGAAGATCCCTGTGAAACAAAGACAAGAAAAGCTATGTTTATAATGTATCCTATCAAAATTATCACATAGGCATAGCTATTGGAAATTAAACTAAACATTAATATTGAATTATATATATATAGATATATATATATTATTACAACTCCTTCAAAGTGTTCTTACTACAGGTTTTTACAAATCTATGTTGGTATGTACAGGAGAGAGTCAATCCAAGAGCAATCAGAAGAAATTCAAGTAATATGATGATAGTGTAATGTTGCTAGAGTTTTCCTGCCAGGCCCACAGTCAGGACAAACCTCTGTCACCCGCCAGTCCCACAGCCGCTCAGACCCAGCCAAGTAAACACAGAGACTTATACTGCTTACAAACTGTATGGCCGTGGCAGGCTTTCTTGCTAACTGTTCTTATATCTTAAATTAATCCATTTCTATAAATCTATACCTTGCCACATGGCTTGTGGCTTACCGGCATCTTCACATGCTGTTTGTCATGGTGGCGGCTGGCAGTGTCTCCTCAGCCTTCCACTTCCCAGAATTCTCTCCTCCTTGTCCCGCCTATACTTCTTCCTGCCTGACCACTGGCCAATCAGTGCTTTATTTATTGACCAATAAGCAACATGTTTGACATACAGAACATCCCACAGCACTTCCCCTTTTCTTTTCTTTTTTTTTTAAAAAGGAAGATTTTAACATTAACATAGTAAAATTACATATAATTTGGGAATTTGGGCGTAGCTTCTCTTACTACTTCCTGCTGGAGGGGGGCGCTGTATCTTATGGGGACACAAAGAAAATTTTAGGATCATGGAGTAGTCCGTGAGAGTGTATCGTCTGAGCCAGTTGCCTTGAAACAGTTCTGGATGTTGGATCATCTGAGCCATGGTGTCACCGGAGACCTTTCAGGGGGTCTTGGCTCGTCAAACCTGATGTATCTTAATCTGGAACAAATCCATAGCCTCTGGCTTTCTGTGGAAACAAAAGCAGAGTTTCCTTTCCAAAGCAACATATCCTTACATCCAAATTTTGAAGTCAAGGTACCTTTAAAATATACATTTTGGCATAACTCAACAGCTTTTGTAATCAAATGTTTTTCTTCAGTTACAAATATCAAAGAGAACATAATCCAGATTCTCTGTGTGGTAGCCATCTTTACGTGGTTTATTTTTTATATTACCTTTACTGTCTCTTTAAAGACTTCATTTTTTAAAACTATCTATTTTTTTATATAACTGTATATATTTCTTTTTATCTCTCTTTGAAGCCTACATACATTTTTACACACATTTTAAAGCATTTAAAGTCTTGTTACATCTGAATCTGTCTTATTGTGAATCAATTGTTTTAAACTGCAGCATTTGTAAGACTGAAACCGCGCTATGGCTGCTGGCTCCGCCCACCTCAGCTTCCCAACATGG
>CABHPR010157600.1:0-26099 GCA_902168415.1 Peromyscus melanophrys | reverse complement strand
TCTATGCTTCTATCAAAGCAGCGTGTAGCCCAGAAACCTCTTTTTTTAAATTTTGTACTAGCAAAAGCTAAATCCACCATGCAGCTTAATGCGCCACCTGCAGATGCCTCATTCCCGCCATACTGCAGATCGAGCGCGCATGCCAGGAACCCACAAGTAGCTCAAACCAGCAAGCTGCTGCTCATTTGAGAGAGGTAATTAGGAAGCTGTTTTAGCTCCGTTTTAGAATCTTCTTTTTACTCTTTCTCAGGTTTTAAGTGGAAATTCCTGCCCCACGTTCTGGCGCCATTTGTTGCTAGAGTTTTCCTGCCGGGCCCACAGTCAGGACAAACCTCTGTCACCCGCCAGTCCCACAGCCGCTCAGACCCAACCAAGTAAACACAGAGACTTATATTGCTTACAAACTGTATGGCCGTGGCAGGCTTTCTTGCTAACTGTTCTTATATCTTAAATTAATCCATTTCTATAAATCTATACCTTGCCACATGGCTTGTGGCTTACCGGCATCTTCACATGCTGTTTGTCCTGGTGGCGGCTGGCAGTGTCTCCTCAGCCTTCCACTTCCCAGAATTCTCTCCTCCTTGTCCCGCCTATACTTCTTCCTGCCTGACCACTGGCCAATCAGTGCTTTATTTATTGACCAATAAGCAACATGTTTGACATACAGACCATCCCACAGCAGTGTAATAATCAACCGTACTCAAAACGGAAATGGGGTAAAAACACATTTGTATGCATATAGCTGAATTTCCTAATCCCAAATGTAAAAATCCAAAATCTTGTTAAAAATTTAAAGATGGTTACATTATCAGACCATCCTATCCTTTTCAGTTATTTCATGCTGCTTATGAAGCACCTACTAGCATACACTGAAGAAGATCCTATAGTCTTTACTGAGTTTTTGGCTCTTGACTTAACAACTTTCAAGACTATTTTAAATGTAAGATTTTTGTGTAATCAAAGAAAATGTTTGGTTTTGTTTTTATTTGTGTAAAGGGAAGCTTTGTTATGTGTGTCTGTTGAGTTGCAGAAAGAACTCTAGTTGTAAGTAAGTGTCAAAGTCAAGAAAATAAGGGACATTTGTAGAATTCATCTGTGTTCGATCACACTGACCAAGTCAGCGAATTTGTGACTTTTCTCAGGGCTGGTATTCCACCTTAGGGCAACCCACTATGTAAAAAGTTTCCTTCCTTATGGATCCCAAATTCTTTTCCTCCTGCTACCCAAAATAAAACTGTTACAGTCCATAATGTGGACTACAGGCCCTAATTAGAAGCTGGAAAGTATTCTGATCTGAAACATCAACAGTTATTTAGAGATAATGATGTCCTGTTTTATTCTTTAGGTTTTGAAGAGCTATTTCATCAAAGACTTCAAATATTAAATAAACATTTATGACTGGTATTTAAAAACCTGAATTACATGCCTGTAATCCAGGCACTTGAGATCCTGAGACAGAATGATTGTCACTGTTTCAGTTCAAACTGGGTACATCATGTGTAGACCATCTCATGCTACATAAGGAGATTCTGTCTCAAGAAAAGATGGGATGTGAAAATAATAAAATTCAGGTTCAATCAGTTGTAAGAAATGTACCCTCAAGTTGGGTGTGTTAGTAGTGCCAGAGGCTTGCTATATATGAGATAATCAATCAAAACACTTTTATAATTTTATTTTCTTCTGTGTTCCTTCCACTCAAATTATAGATCTAAAACATCATTTAAAGAATAAAGTCTATTGAAAAATAAAACAAGAATAGTTTGACTGCAATAGTGTCTCTGACATAATATTTGACTAAAATATTACTAAAATTATAGACATTTTATGCCTATTCCAGTGGGTGTGTAGGATACTATTTATATCTAATCCTTAAAATAACTATAATAATTAAGTATTATTATCCCCACTTTTCTGATGAGACATAAATATTTTCTGTGGCCATTTACAAGATCTTCATATATTTCTTGTTGATAGTCAATTATTAATTTCCCAATTGCACTACTTGCCCTAAGAATTAGGGGGAGGAATTTAAGAATAACTCAGTTTGATCTCACTTATAAAGAGCATATGTACTACTGTTGAACCTTTGGTTTGATGATGTTCATGTTCTGCTCCAAGCAGGATTTCCAGCCAAAAGGAATATTGTCCATGGAGGAAGTTTGTATGTTTACTTAAAGCCAAGCCAGGGTGGTAGTGTCATAAATTAAAGCTGTTCAGATGACTAAAGAAGGCCAGAAGTCAACTACAAGAACTCAGCAACTCCCAGGGTGGAGACATGGCTCATCATTCATATTGGCCCTGCAAATTCTGCCGTGTATCACACAGCTGTTCCTAAGTTCACAGAGCATGGGAAAATGACAGCCACATGTGCAGACGGAGCTCTCTAAGTACTGCAGGTGCCTTGGTCAAGAAACTAAGGTTCAATCAACAAAAGAGTGAGAGTATGCAGTAATGGACATAAACAGGAGACAGAGTTCTTGGACTTGGTAAAATCAATTCCAACAAATGGACTGGATATTAGAATGTGAACTCAGAATGCAAACTGAAGAAAATCTCAGTTCTTAGAGAGAAATTGGTGCTGATACGGTCCAGAACCGTAAGCGGATTATCATCAGGTCTGGATAATTCTAAACTTAGGATTAGAGTGGGACACAAAGGCTGGGGTGGGAGGTTACAGCTCTGTTCAGGGTTCAGTGTACAGTCAGATCCAGCAGTCTCAGAGCTCAAGGTTGACCTCACATGGAATGGAGGACAGGATAACAGCTTCACAGAGCTGGAGCAGCTCATAGAACCCTTTTCTGGGGAAGGATTCTCTACGTGCCATTGGGGGAAATTGAGGCATAACTGGAGGAAGTTACAGTAAATTCAGCTCTGAGGAGATAGTGGAGAAGGGACAGTGAGGCGGGATAATAAGATACAGTGTGAATAAACCTATTAAGGTAATGATCACCTTATTAGGAAAGCAAAGGGGGAATGAGCGTGGTTATGATTTCGAAAGGGCAAATTCAGATCCTGAGCTTAAAGGCTCTCAGTACACATACACAGGAAAAGAGGACTAAGGGAAGCTGTGGATGAAGGCCATGAGACTAACACGGCTTGGCAGAAGCAGCCAGGGTTTCAGAGAGAAATACAGAAGAATGGTCTAGAGGTAGAGCGTGAGTATAACAAAAAGAGAGATTAATTAGGTTATGTAGACAATGGAAGTCAACAGAATGTGAGAAAAGTCAAATGGATGACTGACTGATTATTGGTTGGTTGGTTTTTGATTGATTGATTGATTGATTGATTACAGCACTGAGAATTGAACACAGGACCTGATACATGCTAGGCTAGCCATCTATCACTGATCAGTTTACCTATAACCTTCTTCTTTACTTTTCCTTTAGAGAAAGGGTCTCAAAAGTTGCCTATATTGGTCTTCACTCACTCTGTATAACCCAGTCTGGCCCTAACTTGAGATCCTCCTGCCTCAGCCTTCCAAGTATCTGGGATTATAGGCCTTTACCACCAGGTCTGGATTCTATGAATTGAGAAATGAAAAATAAAAGTAGCCTTTAGAGAAAGAAAGTAAAAATCACTAGTGGAATATCCAATCAATTAGCAGCTACTATCAGTAAAAGTGATTCCAAGTAATCCTAAAGTAATTCCAATTGTAATATGGTTGATGGTATTGGTGACTGTTCTTTATAGTCATGGCTCTGTTAGACGTTGAAATGTGGACATTGATTATATAATTCCACTTCAGGGGAATCACATATAACTGCCTTCTAATTTCCACATTTGTCCCCAGATTAATTCCTTATAAAGTAGCCAGAAAGTACTTTTTAAAATATGGACCTACTTAAATCACTATCCTGATGAAAGTCCTAAATGTTGCCTCATTCCCTTAGGGTAAAACCTCAAACCATTTCTATGACCTATGAATATTCAGACTTTCTGAACTTTGCCCTCCTCTGAATCCCTTTTAATATATTTTTCATATCACGTGACATGCCCAAGCCCCACTGTGAAAATGCGTGTTAAGAACCATCTATGTATTAGAATACTGGTCTATTCCTTATAATGAAATCTGGGAAACAGTCAAATTCCCATCACCCAGTTCAGAGAGAACATTTCCTTGTGTATAATTAGAACCAGGTCTTCCTGAACATGTTATCCACCAACTCTTCTTGCCTTTCCTGTTAGAGGTAATCACTATTCTTAATTCTTGCTTATATTCTCCATTAAATGCTTCTCAAAACCTAGAAAGGCCAATTCCTTATATAACCAAATGCCTACGATCTCAACTAACATTGAAGTGTGATGTATTCTTACTTTTAACACTGAAATATGATAAAGCATATCCAGTGAAGTGTACGATCTTCAGACTATAGCTCTACGTATTTCTTTTCAAGATAACACATTACAGCTTCAATGTTTATTTACATATCAAGAAAACTCTGTGATAATTATTAAAACTTATTCTCATGGAGCCCAATTGAAGAAACATTCACATTTATTATTATTGTTGTTGTTGTTGTAGCTATTGAATATATCTTTTAAATTTTCACCACACTTTTTCCATTTTCTGAGTAAAATAAGATGGCACATCTAAATGCAATTCTTTTTTCACATATTGAAGTAGGCTTGTTAGTATTTTATTTCATGTTTTTCTTTCTCATCTTTAAACTATATTTGGCTTTTAGTGATTTAAAACTACTTTAGACTTTGTATTCGTTTCACCAAGCTCACTAGTAATGTATCCCACTGCAGAAAGTCCTCACTTTATTGATTGGCCTTCTGACTTAAAACTGACTCTGCATTGGATCAGTTCTGAAGGTATTTATGAATATGTACTATTCCTGGCTTACTCTCTTTGTTTCTGATGAAGTGGGGCTGAGAAGAACCTAGGAGGCCAAAAATGGCAACATCTATTTAAACCTCTGTAATAAGAATTCTAAGTAAACAAGAAATATTCAAATTACTTATTATTGGGCTCTTTTATGTTAATGATCCTTTTGTGTATCCTTCAATATTTTGGGAATTGGGCCCTTGGTACATATTTAATGTTTAACTGGGTAACTATAAGTTTACATAAAAACATCAAACAATTCTAGTAACTGTGGTGCAAAACAGCAAAATTGTAAGGAAAAAAAATTTTTTTAAGACTTTTTGCTGCTAAGAGCATTTTGCTTTTTAATAATAGCACTGAACTCATGCCATGCATTTTGTATAAACCCACACAGATTAATTTTAAGTACCATTTAAGTACAATTATTATTATATTTTATATAGTATATAGTAAGGCAACAAAGTATGGTACTTAAAATTAATCTGTGTGGGTTTATAGAAAATGCACAGCATGAGTTCAGTGCTATTACTGAAAAGCAAAATGGTCTTAGGAGCAAAATCTTCCTTTCCACTGTTGGACCATTTAATTTCCTCAAAACAAAAATTATATAGATAAGGAATAATAGCCAATAAATTATTAAGAATTTTGCTATGAGTTTTCCGCAAATTGCTTGGAGAATCATTGTTAAAGTTTAATTATTGTGCTAGCTAAACTCAATGAACTAAAATCTTAGTGATATTAGATATTATCAAACCCTTAACAAAATGCAGTCCAAATGGAAATAAGATCTAACAGGCAGAGAAGTGACAGCTTTGGGTGCCTGCGTGACACTGGGACACTGGCAATGGGCTAATGTTATCAGACCCCTCCACCATACCAGTCCTAGCCTTAGCCAAGCCTTGGGTGGTCATGATACACCAGGAGAGAGTTGAGGTGAGCCACAAAGGCAGGGATGCAAGCAGAAGAAGTCCAGAAGACAAAGAGCACCAGGGCAGTGATTGAGAGTGGTGACAATGACTTCGGCCACTTGCATGGCAGCAGAAAATACCAGAGCTGTTCCATCTGCCAACTATTGTGACAACAGTTCAACAGAAAGGTGTGGATGTTTTGGTTGTAGTATAAATTACAGGAGGTACTGTTGTGCTTGATACGGTGATCATATATTAAGCAGATGTTAACTTTCAGGTACTTGAAGCTCTATTCAAGCCTGTGTTCGTAGGTTCAGTTGAAAGAACTGCCATCAGTATTATGGTGGTCACTTCAGTGGAACTTGACATTTGTGGGTTCCATTTAAGTTCTTGTGGCTGATGAAACTGATGTATCAGCCCCGAAGAAACTGTTTTTTTGTTTTAATAGCTACTTTGGCAATACATTCATGATGATATCCAATGAGCCTCTAGATTTACTTATTAGTGGTAGCTGTTTGTTTCTGCTGACAATCCTGGTTGCTCTGGTAGATGCAGCTTTAGTTACAGTAGCAGTACTTGTTATAACAGAAATTGTTCCAGGATTGATTCAGTGCTATGTATAACCTTATTATTATGACTTCCATTAGAATTAAAAGTTCAGCTGATGCCGTAGCACAGACTGGCTGCAGGTGTGGATGATGTCTGGCTGGTGTTCTGAGTAGTAGTAAATGAGCGGAAATGGTGGTGAAAGCAGTGGCAACTGCCGATCGCATTTTCCGTGATCACAGATTTGTGTGGTTGCTGTCGCAATTTTTTTTAACCTGTGGAATTGCCACAGAAGTAAAACTATTTTCAGATTTTACTTATGGGTGGGCTGCTGTGAGTTCTGTTGAAGCAGGAGTGGTTAGTGTTATAGTAGCAGATCCAGTCAATGTGGAGGTAACAGTGCCAGTGATCTTTGCAGTAGCAGATAAAGGTAAAGTCTCCATCCCCACTCCTGGTAATGAATTCATTGGAAAGGAACTGGGCTGACGCTCAACTACCAGACTGGCGATTACTGTAGTCATTGACTTAGTGTAGTGAGAGCAGCGGTTCCTGTGGACATAGACTAAATGAGTCTTGCTGTTCATAGAGATGACAGAGGCCTGGCTTTGGCTGTGTGTTCAGCTGGTGTGGATCTTTCAGCTATTGTGAGAATAGGGATGGCTGCAGAGTAGTGGGCTGCTGAACTCATTTTCAGTGTTATTGTTCTGGTTGTAATAGTGATTTGTTGTAATAATCACTCTAGGCTCAGGAAATATTATTTAATAATTATTATTTAAGAGTCCTATGGGCAATGACTGGACCAGTGTTATTCCCCACTTTATATGCCAAACATACTATGACTATTCCAATTGTTTTTTATGGTAACACTAGCACAAGATATTTTCCAGAGAGAGCAGACCCTTAAGAAATTGCATTTTACCTGTAAGGAATGTAAAGAAAAAGACACTGCATGAACTCACACATATTAAAAACAAAAATATTGCTTATTGGCTTATTTTACTGAAATTATAAGTAATCATAGTATATATGAATATGAAGATGACTTACATAATCATCTAATAATGCACATTGGTCTCAAAATTTAAACTCCAGTTCCTGGAAAGAATTGATCTTGTGCTTTGCCTATCACTAGAAATAAATGTCCACTATCTCCTCAGATATTCTTCAACCTGGAATTCCAAATTTTCAAAAAGAAGATTGGATAGAAAAGTAAGTATTTGCAAAACCTACTTTAAATAAAGCCATAACAGAGGTAAGGGAGTACTGAAGTCTGTTTATTCTGTCAGGTTGAACAGGCTCCCTCCATTATGGTCATAGCAGTCCCTCCATTCATTCAATAGGCCCCATCCAGGCCTTCCAGCAATGTACTACACTGCCCTAGGTTGGGCATTGCTGCTAACATAATTTCTCACTATTTCAACTCAGATTGCTGATTGACTATATGAAAGCACCTAACTTAGAAACTGTTATGGACTCACTTAAATAAAATACCTCTCATAACTTTAGAAGCATTGTGCTTCAAAGGCTGAAGTTTGGGCAGTGGTCAATAGAGATACACTGCTGGATGAGGTTTTCAAGTTTTTTAATTTTGTCTAATTGGCTTAAAAATAATGGATTTTGTTATGTACTTTCCATACATATGTATCATATGCTTGGCTAGTGTTCATTCCACCATTATGTTTCTTTGGATAAGCTTGTAAATAAGGTCTCTGACCTGGAAGTCCTCAGGTATCCATGCAGAATGATTTCAGAACTTACCAGAAGAGGTTCACATAAGGCTTAAATGAGGTCACGTAGGCAAATAGATTAGAACACAGTCTGCCATGTAGTAAATTCCATATAAAGTTTTGTGAGGTGATGATGATGTAAATATTGGTTATTTGGGTTATCAGGCAAATAGAGTTTCTTAAAATCACATAAGCACAAATTTAAATACCAAGCAATGCCAAGTTTCCCAGCTGCTAAGTCATTTTTCCTTATCTTTAGGTAAGCAAAATGATATTTATCTCAGTAGTCCTTAAGGAAATAATTTAAAAGTGATTGACTTCTGCTTTGGGCCTTCATCATAGCAGTACAATGCAGTGCTCAGAAACTTTGAGCTCCAAAGATTCAGGGTCAAATATTTGTCTGACTTATAAACACATTAAAAGTTGACAATTTTCTTAGCATATAAAACCTCTATTCATAATAAGGAAAATGTATCCATATATCAAAAGGTAGTTGAGAAGTCTCAGTGATACAGAAGTTATACTTGGTACAACCTTTGACATTTTGCTTTAAAAACTGTAATTACTTACAAGCTCATGCTCAATCATTATTTCATGAGTTTGGAAAACAGGAAAAGGAAGGTATGACCACCAGACAATGTAGGTTCTAGTGCTGGGATAGAAGCCCCCATTTGAACGCCCAGAGTGGCAGTTCCTGGAAGCCAAAACAGGAATACTCATTGGTCACCAAAGCCAATGAAACGAGGATACCAATGGCCACCAGCTATGCAACAGTGTCTGTGACTTGGCAGAAACTGTCACTGTGATGTGTGGGAAGCATTCTTTTCACTTGGCTGTTTATTAAAACCAGAAATAAGGTAAAGCTCAGTCAGGCTGCAACGTTGCACAGACCTGAGTTCTCAAGCTGGGATCTTCTCTAACAGCATGTGAACTCTTGTTTACACACACACACACACACACACACACACACACAAATGTAGACCTTCTAGAAGGTTACTTTCTCTATATGTTAGATACTGTAATATCAGAAAGCAACAACATTCTGCTGTTTAATAGCAAACAAAAATATTGTCTTATGTAATTCCTTTAGATCAAGTCTCTCCTTTGTCACTTCTTGGGCTTCTAAGGGAAGAGTATCTTATATTACTTTGAACTAAGCTCAGATCCTCAACCAGGAGACTCTGTACCAGACACAGGTAAAGGGGGAAGTAATGCCAGAGCATGGAGTACCCGATCAGCCAGTCATATACTGATAGTAACCAATCAACAGCACTTCTCCCTGTGTGCAAGGACTCCGAAACAATGTCATTGTGTGAGCAGGCTACAGGATCAGTAACATATCTGAATCCAGGCAAGGGGGAAGGTGTGAGGAGGTGAGAGCCAAGACAGGAAAACTAAATGACTGGAAAGGAAGTTAGGCTAATTCCATAGAGTAGAACCCTGGAGTTAAGCAAGCTGTCAGCAATAACACCTGAGTCTCTGGAGAGCTACCCTTGACTGCCCAGTTAGTAGCTCTCTTCCTCCTACGATAACCCCCTGCCTGAAATGAGGACCCATACTTTACTTTCTCTCTTCTATTGCTATATCCTTTTCTGGTTGTGTACACAGGCTTTGAGTTTTTCAGGTACAGCATTGTCCCTTGAAACTAGCATCCCATTATTCCCTTGCTGTTGGATGGTGGAAGCCATAGGTTTCCTTCTCATTTGAACTTAGCAGTAGCTGAGGATGAAAGTATTGGAAAAATGAGAATTCTAGTTGGGTTTAGTGGCAAGTAAATTTCTGTGGTGATATTTTATTTGTGCTGAAATATGGTGATATTTTATTTGTATGTTAATAAATAAAGTTTGCTTGGAGATCAGAGGACATAGAGAAGCCATAAACAGAAGTCATGTGGTGGTAGCCTATGCCCTTAATCCAATCACATGGCAGGCAGAGTCTCTGTGTGGTCAAGGACACAGCCAAGCATGGTGACACAAGCCTTTAATCCCAGTACCAACCATAGAGACATGGAGGTCTGTACAGACAGACAGTGATGAGGAAGTGAGGTGGCTGGGCTAAGAGCCAATGAGAAAGCAGAACATCAAGGCAATAAAGGTGCAGGTTAGACAGGAAGAAGCTCATTCTCTTGGGAAGCTATAGCAGCATGGTGAGCTAAGGTTAGCTGGTGGCTCTCACTATTTCTCTGATCTCTACGGCTTTCATCCCTGTATTTGACTCTGTGTTTCTTATTTAATAAGACTGTTTAGAAATTCATCTACAAATTTCTTAACAACTATCATCTGTATTTGAAGGCAATTTATCTTCTTTTCCACTGTAAAGAAAATAGAGCTTGAAGAAAAGAAAAGAAGAGTTTGTTCAGGAGTATGGCTCTGTAGCAGAGTATTTATCTAATATGAGCGAGATATGGTTTGGAGCCTAGTATCACAGAAGAAAGGAAAGAAGGAAGGGAGAGAGAGAGAGAGAGAGAGAGAGAGAGAGAGAGAGAGAGAGAGAGAGAGAGAGAGAGAAGAGAAGAGAAGAGAAGAGAAGAGAAGAGAAGAGAAGAGAAGAGAAGAGAAGAGAAGAAAAGAGAAGAGTTGGCCAGGTAATGTGTCAAGAATATTACTCCAATGGACTGGAGAGATGGCTTGATGGTTAAAAGAAATTGCTGGTGTTCTAGAGGACCCAGGTCTTTTGCCTCACCCCTTGGTATTCCTTTAAAAAACCCTTTAGTACAGACAGAAGGGGATGGTGGGTTTGGACCCAGGTCTTCCTGAGGCTATCCTGTATTTTCTATCTGTCTGTCTGTCTGTCTGTCTGTGTCTGTCTGTCTTCTCTCTCTCTCTCTCTCTCTCTCTCTCTCTCTCTCTCTCTCTCTCCTATCTACAAATTCTGTTTCTTTTTGCTCAAGAGTACCCTGGGGGAATAAGAGGGAGCAGGTCTCCCTCACATGATTAAAGAAAAAGATGGTGTGAATCAGTTAAATAGCCCAACAAGCAAAAGTACTTGCTGTGAAAACCTGAGTTCAGTCCCAGGACCCCATGTTAGATAGAGAGAACCGACTCACAAAAGTTGTCCTGTGAAGTTCTATGTCGCCTGTGCAGGGGCATTTACACAGGACACACACACGCACACAAGAAAGAAAATTATAATGTATTACATACTTCAAAAAGAGAGAAGTCATAATCAGGACATAATAAGGATAATCCTTGTGTTTCCACCATAAGGAAATGATACATGTTTGAGGAAACAGGTATATTTAACCTGAATTGGGGGCTACTCAATAGATACATGCATGGAAACACCTCATGGCACCATAAGTATTTATCACTTTCATGAAGCAGTTAAAAAATTAGTTAAAAATGACAATAATATCACAATCTGGCCAGTTATTCGATCCCTAGAGCACCTTAGGATAAGTTTTTAAAAATAAACAAATAAGTTGTTTTCTCAAAATAAACTTGTATACTGTCTGTACACATTCTCTAGAGCATGCTCCTGAGTTATATCTATATAATCTATATCTATCTATTTATGTATCCATCTTTCTATGTATTAATATATTTATGTAGTCTATTTTTTATCCATTTCTATATATCTGACTGTGATTATATCTTCTACTTGGATATTTTGAGATAAATAAGATTAGTGAGTTCATGGTTCAGCAATGATATGTAGGTAAATATTTGTGAAGTCAGCTCTGTTGTGTCCATTACTAAAGAGAAAGCTACAGTTACAAGATATAAAGTGTGCTTCTGATGCAAAGCATTGAAAATACCCTAACAATACCAAGAATTGAGGCGAGATAATCAAATGTTTATCAAATATTGCCAGTTACCATAAAATATGGAAAGAATTTGGATTTGTTTATATAAATAGCTAAACTGTTTTATGTTGGCTTTTGTTTGTTGTTTGTTTTCTTTGTAAATGTGTTGATTCCATAAGGTAGTATTTATTGATTCCCCAATGTTTCCTAAGCAACTTGAACATTTCATGCCATCTGTAATCAAAGAGAAACCCAACAGTTCAGCTTTCCCGACTCACCATCCCCTGATAGCATCTCAGTCAATGGTGATAACCCCTTAGAACAGGGTCAGACTTCACTGAAAGAGTCCCTCACTCTTTGCTGTAAATGCTACAGCTCAGGTCCTGGCTTTTGCCCTTGTTTTACTCTGTCTTTGCTCTAGCTCTAAAATTTTACCTTTGACTATGTGGAGACCTGAGAATAATGTCAATATAGTCAAAATTAGCCAGTCATTCAGCGCAAGCAAAATTCATTTTAGCTTTTCAATAATTATGTTGTTACCATTCAAGTAGGACTATTTCTCCAAGTTGAAAATGATACTTAGATTCCAGTTTGGGATATAACTTCTAAGTGATATTTCACTCTAAGCATAAAAACTGGCCTCAGTTAGAAGAGATTGTCCTGAAGTTCTCATAATATCCAAGTGGAAGATAGAATTACAGTCAGATATATAGAAATTATTCGAAACATAAATTACATAGGTATATTAATACATATAAAGATAGATACATAGATATACATAAAATTCAGAATATATAAAATAAAATCATCATTACATATATGAGATACATATCATATTATTATGTATACATGTATATCATAATGAAATTCATCAGATAATTGAACACACAGAAAGATATGCTTGCCAACTTGACTTTCTTCTTTGATTTATTGCTTGGGTAGAGAAAAATATTCCTTCAGATCCTTTATACTGTTCATTTCAAACTACATTTAAACATTTGTTTATGCTGTCAAAGCAACTCTACAAACTGAACAAGGACATTGTTCTCAGATATAAAAACTTCACAATATCACTATATGAAGCAGAGTTAGTTGATTTATTACACTTGTAGAGTACTAATATTAACTTCTACTTTTCAAATACATTAGGATTGTTGAATACTGAAAATCCTAAAGACATTTAAAATGTATAGAAAGCTAGACACAATTTAAAAAACACTTTTCAAGTAGCTAACTATAGCAAATAATGCATGATTATGACTAATATTTTAACTCATAATTAAATTATACTCCAATAAAATATTAATATTTAGGTTCTTAAGTGCATTGGAAAGCTTAATGTTTTTGCTACCATCAGTCCACAAAATAAACAAGTTCTGATTCTTAAGCAATACTTTGAGTTAAGACACTGTCTGTCCCTCAACACTCATAATTATACTCTTTGGAGAGAAATGGCATAAGAATTATTTCTATGATGTTATAGGAAAACCATAATTTTCTCTTAGAACTAGAAATCAGCCTCCAGGGCCATGATACCAAAATGGAGCACCACTCACCAGCTGTTTCCAGATGTTTCTGCATCTATTTCCCACACTTCTGCTCTATCCATGAGCTGCCAGCATGATATTTCATTTCAGGGCTGTTTTTCCCTTTGATTCATGCCCTAGACAGCTTTGGTCTTGAGTCATATTTACTTGACTAATGGAAATTAACTAGGATGCAGCAAGTAGGTGATAAATGAGGCACTAACTATCACCTCTAACAGAAGACTTGACCCACCTTAAGTCAAAAGTTTTCATCAAGTACCTTCAAAAACTAGGAAGCCTCCCTGCCTGAGAGAAACTGCAGCTTCTCACTCAGCAATCACAGAAGTTACTTAATACTTTCTTGCTTATCCTTTTCCCATAGCTCTTCAGATTCTGTCCCTGCAGAGTCAAAGGCCAGTCCGTGATAGAATTCTAAGATAAGTAAGGTTCCAGTTGGTCCCACTTCTACTGAATCCATGGCAGGCTTAATTACAACTGCCTCCAATGCTCTGATCTTTCCAATCTAAAAGCTGCACCCCCACCCCACCCTGTCTCCCACCCCAGCATAGATCAAAAGAAAAATGAGGACATTTTCTTGGATACAACTCCATTTTCTAAATCAAGAGTAACACTGAAAAATAAGCCAGCAACTGCTCATGCATTTACCAAGATTATTTTCTATTACAGAACAATATATAAACATAATGTTTTAAGGATTTGGTGGACTTTTCATAATTTAAAACTAGAGTTAAAGGATTTGAAGCAAGCATTACTTTCAAATCTCTTCTCTTATCTCAGAGAAAACCTATTTTTATTCTTTGTAGAAATGTCTTCTTTTAATCAGGATAATTGTTAAGAACTGAGAAATAAAAGGCTACCTAATAAAATCAAATACATCTTAAGTGACCTACCTAAAACCAGCACACATGAAAGATTTTTTGCAAGAATGACAATAAAATGTTTTAAAGTTTTCAAACAAATCTGTGTTAAGTAATCAAAAATAATGCCAAGGCAAATTAGGTCTGTTCTTTGCAGAAAATGATAATGTTACTATTATTAATCATCTAGGCATACATCAAACTTGTCAGGTCAGAATTACCTCCTGACAGGCTAAAATTAAAAGATTGAAGTGCTGGTGATAGCAAATGGGACTCTCAGGTGTTGCCGCCTGTGGGAATGAGAAATGGCATCTGCCACAACAGGCTATTTGACAGCTCTGTGTTTGTGTGTGTGTGTGTGTGTGTGTGTGTGTGTGTGTGTGTGTGTGTGTGTGTGTGTTCTGCTATTTACCAACTTTGCTCATATTCTCAGTAGACTGAGTGTACACATTGAAAAAATATTCACAATAACTTCTACATGACCTTGTCCTCTATACCCATAAACTAGAAAAGATCCAAAAGCCCATCAATCATACATGAGGAAGTTTTGATATGCTCATACACTAGGATACAACATATAATTAAATAAATAAGACCCAGGCACAGTGAATTTTAAAATGAGTTATCGTCACAGGCAATAGCATTTGGCATGCTCATTCACACTGTCTAACAGAAGGAATCAGATACAGGTATGATTACAATATTAAGTTGTGGTTGAGTAAAAGCAATCAGACAATAATAGAGGTCATAAGGAATGTGGTTGGAGGAGTTGACACAAAGGGGATAATAGAGGATCTTTGAAGTACTGGAACTGCCCTCTATCATAATGTGTGACATATATACACATTTGAATGTGTCAGAATGATGAATTTTATGTACACTATCCCTCAAAAATAGAAAAGAAGGAAATAAAGCTAACCAGCAGCACTGAAAATTAATTTGAAATGAGGAACCTGAAAGTCAGGAAACACCATCCGCTTATGGTGAAATTCTGCATGGGATGTCTTCTGTCTTTAAGTTTAGATCCCTCTCATGTAGTCAAGCACATGAAAGATGTAGAAAGATATACTTTTAGATATCAAATGTAAGCCTTTTGAAAACTAAAGAAAAATTAAATTCTCAACATTAAAAAAAAATATGTTATTGGTGGAGGTTTCTACTCCCAGCTCAGCAATGAATCTGAGGTGGATCTGAGGTTGGGAGTCATTGAACAGAAATTTAGATGATACTTCTACATTATGATTTGAGCTAATCTCAGGTGCTGGAGAAATGGCTTGCTGGTCAAGATCATTTGCTTCTCTTGCAGAGAACCTGAGTTCAGTTCTCAGTACCCACATGGTGGCTCACAGCCATCCACAACTCTAGTTTCAGGGGATCTGATCACCTCTTCTGACTTCCCACAGGAACCAGGCATGCACACATTGCACATACATACATACAGTAAAAGCACTCAAACATAAAAATATCTCTTGCTCATATAATCCCTCCTCTCTCTTGCTGATTGGACTCCTGGAGCTCCACCTGGGGCCTGGCCATGGATCTCTGCATCTGCTTCCATCAGTCACTGGATGAGAGTTCTATCACGACAGTAGGGTGTTCGGCCATCCGATCACCAGAGTAGGTCAGTTTGGGCTTTCTCTCGACCATTGCCAGCAGTCTATTGTGGAGGTATCTTTGTAGGACCAGGACCTATCCTGAGTGCATGAGCTGGCTTTTTGGAACCTGGGGCCTATGCTAGGACATTTTGCTCAGCCTAGGTGAAGGGAGGAGGGGACTGGACCTACCTCAACTGAATCTACCAGGCTGAGCTGAATCCCCAGGGGAGTCCTTGCCTTGGAGGAGGTGGGAATGGGGGGGGGATTGGGGAGGGGGGGGGGGGGGGGGGGCAGGAGGAGGGAGGACAGGGGAATCTGTGGCTGATATGTAAAATTAAATTAATTATAAAATTTTTAAAAATAATAAAAAAATAAAAACACTAGGACCTTTTCCCCCTATGTCTTCTATACTCTTTCCAGAGTACTGTTTTCATCCTTAAGTCTGTCAAATTTAGTAGCTTCACTTAAATATTAAAAAAATAATATTTTGCTTATAAAAAACATAAAAATAAATTAAGCAATTAAAAACAATTGTGAAACTTTCAAAGATTAAAACATTTATTTTAAACTCTCAAGAGAAATGTTACAATCAAGGTAATTTTTCTTAAACTTAGGAAAGTTTCACTATAAAAGCTATTCATTAAAATATATCCTATCCATTATAAACTAATGACAACTCTGTCCTGCTATTACACTTTATCATATATATTTCACGAATAGTAAGTACATTCTACAACTACAAATAAAGAAACATGATACAATCTGAAATCTCTGTGTCTTGGTTAATTGTTCACCAGGTTTTTTGTTTTGTTTTATTTTGTTTTTGATACAAGCTAGTATTATCTGGGGAGAATAGCCTTAGTTGAGAAATGCCTCCATCATATTGCCTGTAGTTAAGTCTGTAGAGCATATTCTTGATTTGGGGGGGGGGGGGGGCAAGCCATTATGGTTGGTATTAACCCTGAGAAAGTGGTCCTAAGTCATATAAGAGAACAGATTGAGCAAGCCATAGGGAGTAAGTCAGTATGCAGTGTTCCTCCAGGGCCTCTGCTTCAGTTTCTGCCTCTAGTTTACTGCTTTGAGTTCCTGCCCTGGCTTTCTTTGATGATAGACTGTGATGTGGAAGTGTAAGCAAAATAAATCCTTCCCTTCCCAGGTTGCTTTTGGTCATGGAGTTTTGTTACAGCAATAGAAACCTTAACTGAGACCCCCTATAAAGACAAATGACTCTCAAAATAGAAATGATTCTACTAAGGAATATTTGATAATCAATGTTTTTAAATTTTTCATGTTTAGTTTTATTTTCAATTTAGTTTTATATTTAGTTTTTTATATTTTTTATTTTTATATTTACTTTAATTTAGTTATATATTTAATAATATCTTAATATTTAATAGCAATAATAAGATAATATTACAGTAAGAAATACTTTTTTAAAAACATCACTGAATTACTGGATTACATCATCCTATGCTCATGGGTAGTCAGGAAAGTACCTGTATATGAGAGAACTGTTTGCTACATTCAGGAAACTTACAAATTCACCCTTACAATCAAGGAGCATGCCAACCCCGCCCAACGGCTTCTCTATATAGTGATGAAACACTGGGCGTGTGGTGAAGAGACTGTAATGAATGTGTCCTTCACACACACAAGAAGAAATGCACTGTAGCATGAATCTTAGAGAGTCTTATCAATAAAATCAAACCTGAGGCCAGTTATTGGGGTGAACACTGGAAGGTCAGAGAGACAGAATAAGCCACAGCTGTCTCACCTCGCTGGATCCTCAGCTGGTCTTGCTTCCTCAGACTGGAAGCCTCTATGTCCTCATATCCGAATGGCTCTCAGCTGAACTGCTGCTAGAATCCTGAAAGCTTAACCAGGCCAAATGCTTCTCCAGGCCAAATGCCTCTCCAGGGCAAATGCCTCTAGTTTCTGGTCCTCACACCTTATATACCTTTCTGCTTTCTACCACCACTCCCTGGGATTGAAGGCGTGCTTTCTGGGATTAAAGGCGTGGGTCACCACGCCTGGCTGTTTCCCATGTGGCCTTGAACTCACAGAGATCCAGAGGGATTTCTGTCTCTGGAATGCTAGGATTAAAGGCGTATGCTATCACTGCCTAACCTCTGTTTCATATTGTGGCTGTCCTGTTCTCTGACCCCAGATAAGTTTATTAGCATACACAATATTTTGGGGAACACAATACTACCACAATGCACCCTCAGATTATAGTTGGTTTCTATTCCTTAATCGGGAATCCTTACAGACCCTTACAGCCTAGTTCCAATAGTCCTTCAAATTCAGCTTCCAGTAATATTTCCCAGAGGTGAAGCTCTGTGGTCCCCAGGATGCAAAATAGTACCCAGCAGAATCCACAGATGTATCTTTATGGTGAAATCTAAAGCTGAATCTTTTCATGACATTGAATAGTTTCATCTTGTAATGGAGTACAGTTATATTTTCAATGAATATGTGCACTTGAATGTAGTTGAACCATTCAACCAGTCCTGTGATGGGAGGGCACTGAGTTCTGGTTTCATAGCCTAGGGCATGCACAGCTACACTGATTCACTCCTTCTGAATATGTCATCCAAATCCTGAAGCAGCACTATATATGGCTTCTGGGACATTGCCATCAGCTCCTGATACATTTCTCTCAGTTGATTCTTCTTTTGGACCATCATGGCTTCACTTCTCCTGAAATTCTCTAAAATAGTTTGGCCTTCCCTTTTCACACACTCTATATGTTGGGTTTTCTTTTTTTTCTTCATAGAGGATAGGATGCAGTTTTCTATACTCTGTGCCGATCAGCTCTTCACATAGAATCATGGACTGTCCACAGAGTTGTCATTCTGTTCTCTGTCTCTAGATTCTCTTGATTTTCTTATTCTTCTCCCATAAAGATGCCATTTCCTTTAGAAGTTTCTGTGTTTGCCCCTTAGTAGTTGCTTCAATGGGACAGTATCTGCAACCACTATGTTCCTGGGTGTCTAAGCAGAATTGACAGAGGAGGATCCTGTTCTGAACACAGAAGATTGTCTTTGTCTTCTTGTGGGTCACATACTTGTACTTTCCAGAGCTCAGGTACTTCATGAGACTGGTTTGTGTAGCAATGGACACCAGCTTTTTCAGAAGAATGTTGGTTGTGAAGTCCTTCCGCTGGGATAGTTCCCTACACACAGAACAATGAACAAGAACTTGGATGTCTTCTCAGGAAAGGTGAAGGCAGGCCCATCAGAAGCCGTGGACATAGCTTATGGTGACTGGGTCTATAAAGCAGCTTGGACAGATGAAGCAGGTCTTGTGAGATGTCTGACTCCATTTTTCCAAGGAGTTTTCTCTGGCTTCAGCAATGTTTAGTAAGGATACAATAATATTAGAATTTTAGCCAGCTATACATCTAATAAAGGGCTAATATCAAAACACATAAAGAACTCAAAAAAATGGACATTAAGAAAGCAATTAACACAGTTAAAAAAGGAGTATAGATCCAAACAGAGAATTCCTGAAAAAGGAAACATATCAACCTCCATTTCAGGAAGCCTTCATCCTGTACCCACCTTTCCTAATCCTCAGCCCACCCAACAGGAGACTAAGGGAGCTCTGCAAAAAAAACTTAGCTCACACCCCAAAAGTTTGATTAAAAGAACCAAATTGTCCACTTTTGCCCTAATAGTCTCAGAGGTGAATTCTAAATGGCTTCCAGTAGTCTACTCAACTAGGAGTTAAGGTTTATAGAATGTGGCTGTGATTTTTAGAGGCAAAGAAAACGGCCCAAGGAGAAGGGAGGGAGGGACTCCATCTCCTGGTCTCCTATCAGGGAACACCTGTCACTGTAGTGATTTTCATTTAAACACCGGGAAGAGGCTACAAAGAAGCTACAGCATGAATGATGCTACATGCCTGACTTCATCCATAGGAGTCCTGCTAACTCCAATTAGGAGCAATCCTTATCTGAACCACATTTCTAGCTACAGGATTCAAATCAACTTTATATGTTTTACATACAGGAAATCATAAACAGTCTGACAAACCCAGTTCCCTCATCTAGGATTTAATGGACTAAATACAGTACAAAGAATCCATGAAACAAAGATCTGAGTTTTTGAGAAAAATCAACAAGATAGACAAACCATTATCCAAACCAGCCAAAAGGCAGAGAGGGAATATCCAAATTAACAAAATCAGAAATGAAAATGGGGACATAACGACAGACACTGAGGAAATCCAAAGAATCATCAAGTCATACTTCAAAAACCTGTACTCCACAAAATTGGAAAATCTAACAGAAATGGACAATTTTCTGGATAGGTACCACATACCAAAATTAAATCAAAACCAGATAAGCAATTTAAATAGACCTATAAGCCATAGGAAATAGAAGCAGTCATTAAAAGTCCCCCAACCAAACAAATCTCAGGGCCAGATGGTTTCTGCACAGAATTCTACCAGAATTTCAAAGAACAGCTAATATCAATATTCCTCAAATTATTCCACATAATAGAAACAGAAGGAACATTGCCAAACTCTTTTTATGAGGCTATAGTACCCTAATGTCCAAATCACACAAAGATACAACAAAGAAAGAAAATTACAAACAAATCTCCTTCGTGAACATTGCAAAAATACTGGCAAGCTGAATACAAAAACACATCAAAAAAATCATCCACCATGATCAAGTAGGCTTCATCCCAGAGATTCAGGGAGGGCTCAACATATGAAAATCTGTCAATATAACCCATCATATAAACAAACTAAAAAAAAAAATCATCATCTCATTAGATGCTGAAAAAGCCTTCAACAAAACCCAACACTCTTCATGATAAAGGTCTTGGAGAGATCAGGAATACAAAGAACATACCTAAACATAATAAAAGCAATATACAGAAAGCTGACAGCCAACATCAAATTAAATGGAGAGAAACTGAAAGCGATTCCATTAAAATCAGGAACAAGACAAGGCTGTCCACTCTCTCCATATCTATTCAATATAGTACTTGAAGTTCTAGCTAGAGCAATAAGACAACAAAAGGAGATCAAGGGGATACAAATTGGAAAGGAAGAAGTCAAACTTCACTATTTACAGATGATATAATAGTACACATAAGTGACCCCAAGAATTCCACCAGGGAACTCCTACAGCTGATAAACGTGTTCAGTAGTGTGGCAGGATACAAGATTAACTAAAAAATTCAGTAGCTCTCCTATATACAAATGATAAGCAGGCTGAGAAAGAAATCAGGGAAGCATCACCCTTTAAGATAGTCACAAATATCTTGAGGTAATTCTAACTAAACAAGTGAAAGACCTGTGTTGTTGGTTGCTTTTACTCTTTTGGTCTTTTGGGGGATCCCACCACTCAGCTCCCAAATAAATCACACACAGAGGCTTATTCTTAATTAAGAATGCCTGGCCTCAGCTTGGCTTCTTTCCTGCCATCTTTTCTTAACTTAAAATTATCCAGTCTATCTTTGGCCTCTGGGCTTTTACCTTTCTCTTACTTCTTTAAATCTTACTTTTACTCCATGTCTTGCTGGTTGTGTAGCTAGGTGGCTGACCCCTGATGTCCTTCCCTCCTCTGGCTCCTCTTCTCTCTCCTCTCCCAGATTTCTCCTCCTATACATTCTCTCTGCCTGCCAGCCCCTCCTATCTCTGTCTCCTGCCTCGCTATTGGCTGCTCAGCTCTTTATGAGACCATCAAGTGTTTTAGACAAGCACAGTAACACAGCTTCACAGAATTAAACAAATGCAACATAAAAAAGTAACACACCTTAAAATAATATTCTTCAACAGATTTGTATGACAAAAATTTTGTTTTTGAAAAAAGAAATTGAAGAAGATATCCAAAAATGGAAAGATCTCTCATGCTTTTGGATAGATCAGATTAATGTAGTAAAAATCACAATCTTACCAAAAGCAATCTACAGATCCAGTGCAATCCCCATCAAAATCTCAACACAATTCTTCACAGACCTCAAAAGAACAATACTCAACTTCACATAGAAAAAGAAACAAACAAAAAAGGATAGCTAAAAAAATCCTATACAATAAAGCAACTTCTGGAGGCATCACACTTTTAATCCCAACACTTGGGAGGCAAAGCAGGCATATCTCTGAATTCTAGGCCAGCCTGGTCTACAAAGCAAGCTCAAGTGCAGTCAGGGCTACACAGAGAAACCCTGTCTCAGAAAAAAAAAAAAAAAAAGCTGACTTTTCATCAATAATTATTTTCTCTGAAGATTAAAAAAAGTGAGTTTTTCTGTAAATGTTGCAAATATACGCCCAAGAGAAAACTTTAAAGATGAAAAAACAGGTACACATGGGTTATAGTTCAGGGGTTCAATACTCACTGCCTCTTTTCCCCTTTTGTCTCCATTTTTGAAAATAGACTACAATATATCTAAATTCAATATCTTCTTTCAGTTAGGTCATTGTGCTTTATACTTAAACTTTTTAAAAATAAGTCAGTTTGGTTGAGGTCACCATCTCATTAGATCTGATGCATCAGCATAGGTATGAATTAAATTAAGTAGCAAGCAATCATCCTTCCATATGGGAGATACCTTAGAGGAGGAACTGGGGAGAAATCAATAGTAGAGGTAAGAATAGCAACCATTCCTGTGGGTGCTGAATTTTCTTTCAGCCCTCCAAGAAAAAAAATCAAAAATTATGTCACATTTTCTTTATTTTAAAAACATCCCTTCTATACGCTTCTCTCTGCCTTTGAGGCAATCTCCATGATAATTTTCTAGAGATGATGCTTGCCATTGCTGTCTTCCCAATTCAACATGACCATCTTCCTTCCCCTACCAAGGTACTTATAACTCTACTCATGGCATCTAGTCATTTTCAGGATCTCCTTCAGTGCACTAAAGTTTTCCAGTTCTACTCTCTCAGCTTCTAGTGTGGCAGGGGGCAGGGAGTATCTATCTTGTGCCTTCTCCTCAGGGACACAACTGTGAGATCCAGTGAACCTGATATACAAATAACTGTTACTGTATCAACCAAAGTTGGCTACATTCCTGATGAACTCCTGAAAGTAAAAGAAGATCTCAGTATAATTGCTGAGAAAGAGTCTGATTTACATATGCAAAACAAAAATAAATTAGGTCAATATGTTACTCTCAATTAAGAATTAAATTAAACAATTGTACCTAGTGCACATATCCATAAATGCCTTTATAAAACTAACACAGAAAGTGTTAGTAAAGGTTGCATTTGAGTAGCTTGTAAATTTTCAAATAATAACTCTTGAAATAGTTAATGATCAAAATCTCACTCAAAAGCAATACTGTTTTGTGATAGCTGTACCTGTAGCACTAATCAGCTAGAGAGCCATCAATGGTTTATTTTGGTGATAGAATGGATGTGTTAGACCTCCCATCTTCTCTAACTCAGCCACTCTAATACCTCCAGAGGAGAAATGAACCAATCATTTATTAGGGTCAGCAACCTCTTTCTGACTTTAGTGCTTAGAGCTGTTAGGTTTTAGACAGGGCAGGTGGTTCAAGAGGACACTGAGACAGAGTACTGGAAGTTAGGCATTTATCAGAAGAGTTATAAACACCACAGGCAGACAGACAGAAGGACAACAGCATGCAGGAACTCCAAGGACAATTCAGGTCTCTTCGGGGACTCCAAGAGCACCTGTCAGGAGAGGAATTTTCTTGTTGTACCTTTTTTGAGGACGGGGCAGGATTCAGAGCAAGAGCCAGTAACCAGGCTCACTAGTTCCCAGGAAGAAGGCAGGGAAAGTAGTAATGAGCAGGATGTCCCACTCCTGGGTGAGATTTCATCATGTGAGCAGGTTGGGTAGTGGGTTGCTCACAGACAATGCCTTAGCAGGTACAGGTCAGTACAGGTAAGAGACAGAGAGCAGCCTCGAGATTCTAGCATTACATGCCTACAGTGGCCACCTTCAGGGCTGACCTGAGAGTGAAGAAGAGGAGACTCCCTTGAAGATAGCATTAGATTTCATCTAGAAAACAAAAAGAAATAAGAAATTCAAGCTCCAGCATTGGAGAGAGATGAGAAGACCTCTTGGAAGTGCTGATTCCTGGACCATAGACCAAAGTCCCCAGATCTCTGTGGAAGGTTTGCAATCCCTTACCTTGTGCATACCATGTTTACGAACTGTAAGCATAGAAATAGTTTCAAGAGAAGCATTGGGATTCTATGAAGTATTTAGGAAACTACTTTTTATTTTTTTAGCTTTTGTTTTGGTTTTAGTTTTGAAGTATGCCGGAGGTTTTCAAGTTATAGAATGCATTTTTATGTGAGACACGACACTAGAAACTACGTGAGCAAACCTCTGCACTGTTGAAAAGAAATATGTGCATGCATAGTTTTTCCTTAAAGTTGAATTGTATATTAAAATAAAATAAAAAAATAAAAAAAATAAAAAAACACATGTAAAAAATAAAAAAATAAAAAAAAAAAGAATCTTACAAGGGTTTTCTCCATTTTTTTTCAAAAAATCAATTCATTTGTCTTTTGAGACTTTGACATCAGGGCAGGCCCCATGCTCAGGAGTTGGCGCCCAACATAAATCGAACCCTATGTTTTGGGCAAGTTTGTTTGTTTGTTTTTCTTTGTTTTTACAATACAGAGTAATACATGAAGTTGTGGGGGGGTACCTAGGAGGAGCTGAGAGATGGAGAAAAATCATGAAATTATACTGTATTCACTACTTTCAGCTTAGTAACTCTAACTGGAATCAACCCCAGCAGAGTGCCAGCGCCCCTACTTCTGAATCATATGGACAAGGAAGGCACTGTGGAAGGAGAGGAAACAAACAGAGTGATTTGTTCTTTAAAAAAAGCATTACAACATGATGTCTCCCAAGAAATACATCTGAAGCCTGTGAGCCATTAGCAGTCTGAGTATATTAAACATGGCATGAAACATTAAATAGATAAAATCTTATTGAAGCATATCTAATATGACATTGCCTAAGAAATGACAGCTTAGCAGGCTTTCCCTTCAGGCTGCCTATATACATGACACATTGCTAGTGATCCCCAACCATTCTCTTCAGTCTTAGAGAGCACTCTGAGATGTTTTTAGGTGGACACATTGTCCACCAAGGATAAATTCCTCATTGCAGCAAGCTGTGGCCATGAACTTAAATGCTAACCCATACCAGGAGAGAAGGTGTGTGGTGATACATTGTGTCCACCAATATATTGTGCATCCTAATAAACTTAGCTGGGGTCAGAGGACAGAACAGCCACTAGATAGACATAGAGGCCAGAAAATGGTGGCACACATGCCTTTAATCCTAGCATTCTGGAGGCAGAGATCCATCCAGATCTCTGTGAATTCAAAGCCACACTGGAAACAGCAGGGCATGGTGACTCACACCTTTAATCCCAGGAAGTGATGGCAGAAAGCAGAAAGGTATATAAGCCGTGAAAACCAGGAACTAGGGCCTGGTTACGCTTTTAGGCTTTTGTGTAGCAGTTCAGCTGAGATCCATTTGGATGAGGACACAGAGGCTTCCAGTCTGAGGAAACAGGATCAGCTGAGGAACTGACGAGGTGAGGTTAGTTGTGGCTAGTTCTGTTTCTCTGATCTTTCAGCATTCACCCCAATAACTGGCCTTGGGTTTGTTTTTATTAATAAGACTCTTTAAGATTTGTGCTACAAAGGTGCCATATGACTTAGAGAGTATACTCTTCAGAACAAAGAAGTTGACCCTTCCTTTCCTTTGTCTTTATCTTCTGTTTGAATATAGATGAGTGGCTGAGCCATTTTGTGATAAAGAAATGAGCATGTCCTAAGATATCAGGGCATCCAGCTGGAGAAACATGGACTTCAAAAAATAGAGAAGTGCAGTGCCATAGATTTCTACAATAGCTGAATCATGTCCTTACAAACACTGCCTTATTATGCCACAGAGATATTATCTTAATTTGGCCCTGGAGCACCATAGCACAATGTAGATAAAATTTCACAAGCATTCATGTCCTTTATCCCTTATTTCAATAGACTACAGATGAACAAACAGTGTCTGATAGTTGTACTATAATGAGAATGTTCCACTTTCAAAATGCCTAATTGATCAAATGAGTGCCAGATTCAATTACAGACACAACATATATATTATGATATAAATGTTCTCCTAAGATCCATATAATCTCCACTTTATCTAAGAACATTTATTATGCAGGTATTATTATACTACCCAACAATAAACAGAACACACCAAGATTAGCTGGATTGTCAAAGAATGTAGGCAAGAACACCATGAACACTTTCTACATTTTATTTAGAAATACTTTCAATTGTGTATCTGCTATTTGCATATACTTGAACTGCTGGAAGTAGTTTGTGGTTCA